>CAWUFW010002742.1:1800000-2074206 GCA_963921515.1 Calotriton arnoldi | reverse complement strand
TACTTTCACTCTCAGTCCCCTCTAGGAAGTTCGCTCTTCATTGTAAATTTGTACTTTTTCCTGTACATTCCCTCACCCTCTAGCGTGCTGGAGTTTATGTACCCTTCTACCTACCTACCTATACACACACACACAGTGTAGATGTAGTTCACAAACGCAGATATATTCTAAATTTACCTAGTCCAGTCCACATAACCTGTGTCTCTATGTAGGCAATACACGTATCCTGCTGACACTCCTCATGCACTGACCAGCACCTATATAAATCCCCGTGCACACAGTCAACATGCATAAGCATTGTACAAAAACCTGCAGCGCAAAGCTGAACACCAGTGCACATTAATTACTCACCTACACAATACGCTCACCGGTGTGAATTGGGAGCAGTTTGAATTGACGCCGTCCTAGCCACATACCATTTACCAATAATAACTTTGTGGTCTACTGCCCATTTACATTTCATGAAGAAGCAAATTAAAATAAAATAGAAGCTGGGCCTTGTGTGTACACACACACACACACACACCCCCCTTACTTAATAAACAAAATTCAAAAAGAGCATTAGGACATGAATAATGCCAAGGTCACAGCATCCATCCTGGGCATTCCCTTGTGTTCGGGTTCTGTCTTCTGGAAGTCTAAAAGGCATCTTTTCTGTGATAGGCCGAGGGGCCATTCAATAGACATGCCTCCTGTTCTGCATTACTCCCTAACTCCTACAATGGCCATCTATGTGCATGGTTTTAGGGCACCTCCTGCCCATAGGTGTCTGGGAGATAAGGTGTAGGTTTCCTGTGATATTCCTCCATGGCTGAAGAGGCTATGTGCATTCCACTATCTCTATGAATGGAGTCTGACAATCCCTTTCACATGTACACCTGGACCTTTACATTTCTAAGCTATCCAGTAGTAATCACTATCCTGTATTACCTTGTTACGAGCTTCACTTCAGGTCATTTCAAATAGTGATCTATGAGTACGAGTGGAAACTTTGATATATTTCATAAACATTAAATAACCTAATGATGTCTAAACCCAAACATTCCCAAGAAGGTTTTCCCAGTTCTACATATTACTATGCACATAATATAGTACACTTCCTTGTGCTCTCAATCAGCTTCTTTCCACCTATAATGCCCCATCAATTCACAATTCCTCCTTCAAAAAGTCCAACTGGGTCCCTAACCTACATCTAAGTTATTCTCCCAACTCCCATCATATATTATCACTTCCTAGACAATGGTTGATCTTTTAAAAGTCTCCTCCACTGTCAATGAGAGGCTGGAACAAGAGCATTATCCATTCATTTCAAGATTTGTTTTTCATACCCCCTTCATTCTCATGGTATGGGTCATGCATTTTTACCAAGAAGAGCAGGAGGAGATGTGGTCTATCAGCTAACCTGAAGTTTACTATGAAGTCTGGAACCATAATCCTGGCTTGAGCACTTAACCGAAATACTAACTAAAACACCTAAAATATGAGATGCTCCTGCTCCAATAAAAATAAGTAAGAGGTTCTCTGTAAAGCAATCTGCTTATCCCATGGAGATTTCTGTGCTATGTTGAAAATATTATCATACGATCATTGAACAGATTTTTAGGCGGTCCAGCACAAAGAACAAGCATTAGCAAACCCCCCCTAATCTGGCTTTGAATTGTAGTCCCTGGTGCCTGTGGGCATTTCTGCTGCACGATCACATGATCGTGCAGCAGGAATGCTACTAAAGGCATCGGGAAAGGAAAACGCTTTCCTTTCCCTCGATGCCTCTTTTGATACAAACCCCCTCCCCGAGCCAAACCTCACCTGATTTCACGACGCGCTGGAAGCAAGTGGCTTCCAGCGCGTCGGGGAAGAAGGGAAACCTCAATGATGTCAGCGCGCCTCGCGCGCTGACGTCGCTGATGGGGAGGGCGGGGGGCGGGGGGGAGGCAGGGGAAGCCCTTCCCCTGCCTCCCCAAAAAAACCTAACGATCGGATTCCCACGAGGGAGCGCCAGCGTTCTCCGTGGGTGGTCTTATGACGAGCTGGACTCTTCATGAGCACACGAGCACTGTGTGCCATGACGAGTCCAGCTCGTCATGAGCACCGAAGGGGTTAAACATTTTTTGTGGGTCTCGGTTCAACCGATTCCCAAGATGGCTGCCAATACTTCCAGCCAAACAAATTTCAGTAGCATTTCAGTAGGTTTTTGGGTCACCAGATATGTATATTTTTCTGGATCAACAGCTAGCTTTCTGCAAAATTTGGCGTAATTCCGTTCATCGGTTCGGTCTGTAGTCGTCTTCAAAAAATGAAAATTCTCCATAGACTTAACAAGGGGAAAATGTGTTTTGGGACCCCCTTTTTGCTCTGCCCCCACTTGGCAGAGCACCCCGTGACTTTCAACACAGCAGCTGAACCAAAAAGAGGAAGGTTTTTGAAAAACGCTTCTCCTATGGAAACTTTGGTCCTAACTATAACTACCCACTGGCGACTGCCAGTAGGTAATATACATATATACAGATATTGGGCCTGATTCACAAAAGTAATTTGAGACAAATTCCTAACTTTACGACTTTCGGTATTTACAAAAGGCATTTAGGAGTAGTAAAGTTAGGATGCCTAACTTTGCTACTCCTAAACTGAGAAAAATCCTAACTTTACGAATTTCGGTATTCACAAAAGGCATTTAGGAGTAGTAAAGTTACAAATCCTAACTTTACTACTCCTAAATGCCTTTTGTGAATACCGAAAGTCGTAAAGTGGGTGGGTATGGATTTTTGGGTGGTAAGGGATTTTTAGGGTTTAGGGTGGGTATGGGTTATGGGTGGCAAAGGAGATTTTAGGGTTTTGGGTGGGTATGAAATTTTGGGTGGTAGGGGATTTTTAGGTTTTAGCATTTGTATGGGTTTTTGGGTGGCAAGGGATTTTTAGGTTTTAGGGTGGGTATGGGTTTTGGGTGGCAAGGGCATTTTTAGCGTTTAGAGTAGGTATGGGTTTTTGGGTGGTAAGGGATTATTTTAGGGTTCAAGGTGGGTATGGGTTTTTGGGTGGCTAGGGAATGTTTAGGGTCTAGGGTGGGTATGGGTTTGAGGATGGCAAGATAATCTTTAGGGTTTAGGGTGGGTATGTGTTTTTTGGTGATAAGGGACTTTTTAGGGTTTAGGGTGGGCATGGGTTTTGGGTGGTAAGGAAACCTTTAGGGTTTAGAGTGGATATTGGGTTTTGGGGTGGTAATGAATCTTTTAGGGTTTACCGTTTGTACGGGTTTTTGGGTGGCAAGGGAGTTTTTAGGGTTGAGGGTGGGTATGGGTTTTTAGGTAGCAAGGGAAATTTTAGGGTGTAGGGTGGGTGTGGGTTTTTGAGAGGGAAGGGATTTTTTTAGAGTTTAGGGTGGGTATAGGTTTTATGGGTGGCAAGGGAATTTTTAGCATTTAGGGTGGGTGTGGGATTTTCTGTGGGAAGGGAATTTGTAGAGTTTACAGTGGGTATGGGACTTTGGGTGTAGGTCTTTGGGGGCCAAGGGCAATTTTATGGTTTAGGGTGGGTATCGGTTTTTGGGTGCTAAGGAATTTTTAGGGTTTAGTGTGGGTGTGTTTTTGGCCTGTTAGGTTTTAGGGTTTAGGGTGTGTATGGGTTTTTGGGTGGCAAGATAATTTTAGGGTTTATGGTGGTTATGGGTTTCTGGTTGGTAAGGTATTTCTTAGGGATTAGGGTGGGTATGGGTTTTTGGGTGGCAAGGGAATTTTTAGGGTTTAGGGTGGGTATGGGTTTTTGGGTGGTAAGGTATTTTTTAGGGTTAAGGGTGGTTATGGGTTTTTGGGTGATAAGGGTTTTTTAGCGTTTAGGGTGGGTATGGATTTTTTGGTGGCAAGGGAATTTTCAGGGTTTAGGGTGGGTATGGGTTTTTTGGGTGGTAAGGTATTTTTTAGGGTTAAGGGTGGTTATGGGTTTTTGGGTGATAAGGGTTTTTTAGGGTTTAGGATGGGTATGGATTTTTTGGTGGCATGGGAATTTTCAGGGTTTAGGGTGTGTATGGGTTTTTGGGTGGTATGGGATTTCTTAGGTTTTAGAGTGGGTATGGGTTTTGACTGGAAAGAGAACCTTTAGGGTTTAGGGTGGGTATGGGTTTTTGTGTGGTGATGAATTTTTTTAGGGGTTAGCATTTGTATGGGTTTTTTGTGACAAATGATTTTTTAGGGTTTAGGGTGGGTGCAGGTTTTTGGGTGGTAAGGCATTTTTTTAGGGTGTAGGGTGGGCATGGGTTTTGGGTGGTAAGGAATTGTTTTAGGCTTTAAGGTGGGTAAGAGTTGTGGGTGGCTAGGGAATTTTTTGGGTTTAGGGTGAGTATGGGTTTTTTGGTGGTAACAGACTTTTTTAGGCTTTAAGGTGGGCATGGGTTTTGGGTGGCAAGGGAACCTTTAGCATTTAGGGTGGGTATGGGTTTTTAGGTGGTAATTAATTTTTTAGGGTAAGGCATTTGTATGGGTTTTTGGGTGGCAAGGGATTTTTTAGGGTTTAGGGTGGGTATGGGTTTTTGGGTGGCAATAGAATTTTCAGAGTTTAGGGTAGGTATGGGTTTTAGGCGGTAAAGGATTTCTTAGGGATTAGGGTGACTATGGGTTTTGGAGTGGCAAGGGAATATTTAGGGTTTAGGGTGGATATTGTTTTTTAGGTGTCAAGGGAATTTTTAGGTTTTGGGGTGGGTATAGGTTTTTTGTGGCAGGGGAATTTTCATCATTTAGGGTTGGTATAGGTTAACGGGTGGAAGGAATATTTTAGGGTTTCGGGTGGGTAACATTTTTTGGGCAATAATGGATTTTTTAGAGTTTAGGGTGAGTGTGTGTTTTTTGGTGGTAAGGTTTTTTTCTGGTTTAGGTTAGTTATGGGTTTTTGGGTGACAAGGGAATTTTGGGGTTTAGAGTAGGTATGGGTTTTTGGGTGATAGGGGCTTTTTTAGGTTTTAGGTAACCCTGGGGGGAGTTTGCGTAGTTGCTCTACGCTGAGTTCCGCGAAGTGGTAAAAAAACTCTGCGAACTACGCAGAATTCCGCGAGCACGCGGAGTTGCTTGTTCCGCCCGTTTGCGATGCGTTTTCCGGTTCGGGAACGCGTATTGTGTGTTCGGGACGCTGTTTGCGTGCTCGGGGGAAAATATCTCGCGTACTTGCCCATGCGGTCGCCAATGGGCGCGGCCATCTTGTTTTTCACTTGTCCCGCCTGTTCGCGATGCGTTTTTCCTGTTCGCAAACTCGGATGTCCGATGGGGCATCCGAATGACGTGTTCGCGATTGCACACTCTCACGGGATTGCGCGGCTGGCTACCAAAATCTCGTGGCGCACGTGAACAGATAGGAAAACTCATCGGCGAAAGCAGGGATCCCAGTAAGTCGCTACCGCACGCGCGAAAACGCATTTTGAAAGCGCGAACAAGGGAAAAACTCCACTACGCCGCGGATCGCAGAGTTTTCGGTAACTCCGCGCTCTACGCGGAGCACGGCGTTGCCAAAAATCCAAAAACTCCGCGAGCGGAGCGGATTTTACTGCCCAGGGTTAGTTTTAGGGTGGGTAAGGATTTTTGGGTGGCAAGGGAATTTTTAGGGTTAAGGGTGGGTATGGGTTTTTGGGTGGCAATTGAATTTTTTGCATTTAGACTGTGTATGGGTGGTTGGGTGGTATGGTAATTTTTAGGTTTTAGAGTGGGTATGGGTTTTGGTGGAAAGGGAACTTTTAGGGTTTAGGGTGGGTATGAGTTTTTGTTTGGGAATACATTTGTTTAGTGTTTAGCATGTGTATAGGTTTTTTGGTGGCAAGGCATTTTTTAGGTTTTAAGGTGGATATGAATTGTTGGGTGGTAAGGGATTTTTTTAGGCTTTAAAGTGGGTATGGGTTTTGGGTGGCAAGGGAATTTTTTGTGTTTAGGGTGTGTATGGGTTTTTGGGTGGTATGGGATTTTTTTAGGCTTTAAGGTGGGTATGAGTTTTGGGTGTCAAGGGAACCTTTAGGGTTTAGCATTTGTATGGGTTTTTGGTTGGCAAGGGACTTTTTAGGGTTTAGGGTGGGTATGGGTTTTTGGGTGGTAAAGAATTTTTAGGCATTAGGGTGGGTATGGGTTTTTAGGCAGTAAGGGATTTCTTAGGGTTTAGGGTGGGTATGTGTTTTGGGGTGGCAAGGAAATATTTAGGGTTTAGGGTGGCTGTGGATATTTGGGTGGCAAGGGATTTTTTGGGGTTTGGGTTTTATGTGGCAAGGGAATTTTCAGGGTTTAGGGTGGGTATGGGTTTTTAGGTGGCAAGGGAATTTTTAGGGTTTAGGGTGGTTATGGGTTTCTGGTTAGAAAGGGAATTTTCATCATTTCGGGTGGGTATAGGTTTTTGGGTGGGAAGGCATTTTTTAGGGTTTCGGGTGGGTATCGGTTTTTGGGCGATAACAGTACTTTTAGGGTTTAGGGTGGGTGTCTGTTTTTGGGTGGTAAGGTATTTTTCTGGTTTAGGTTGGGTATGGGTTTTTGGGTGGCAAGGGAATTTTTGGGTTTTTTGTGGTTATGAGTTTTTCAGTGGTGCGGTTTTTTTGAGGGTTTAGGGTGTGTATGGGTTTTTGGATGGCAAGTGAATTTTTATGGGTTTAGGGTGGGTATTGGTTTTTGGGTGGCAAGTATAGGTTTTTGGGTGGTGAAGGATTTTTTGGAGGTTTGGGTGGCAAAGGAATTTTTAGGGTTTAGCATGGGTATGGGTTTAGGGTGGCAAGGGAATTTTTAGATTTAGTTTGGGTATGGGTTTTTGATTGGCAAGGGAATTTTTAGGATTTAGGGTGCGTATATGTAAGGAACGGCGTTTCCGGTTGGACGCGGTGTCTAGCCGGCCCAAGCGGGGACCACCCCCTCTAGGCAGGGTAAGTCTTGAAATACACTAGATTACCCTCTGGTAGCTTGGCGCAGAGCAGATAGGCCTAACTCTGAGAGGCAAGGTGTAAAGTAATTGTGTAACACTCTCACATAGTAACCCCCTGGAACGCCATAAAGAGACTCTACACGGTGGTAGAAAAATAAAAAGGCTCTTTATATAAGCATCAAATGAATTCACAGGTGACAAGGATGTACTCCGTAAGTTTGGGAGTATCCGTGTTGTAGAGATCACTGGCCAATTAAGAATAACAAGATCGGAGCTCCTTTAGGAGCATTACGGTAAGGTTCGAGTCAGTGTCAAATATTCCTGAGCGGCCACCGCCTGGGAACCCTAATGCGATGTTGCTTCGGCGTTGGCAGCTTGTGGAGGTGCACAGCAGTGATAGGAGTCCCGCTGCCCAGCGCAGCTGGGGATCGTAGCACCGAAGAAGAAGTGGCAGGATAACACGCAAAAGAGAAAGTCAAGGAGTGCCTGCAGCAGAGTGGCCAAGTACCTGTTCTGTTGTCGTGGGTGAGAGGGGACAAGCACTTAGTCCACCGGCTTCAGTGTGGCGTGTTGGAAGCGGAGCGCGAGTTCCACGAAGCGCCGGCTCTGTCCAGGTGATGTCAGTGTCTGTCTTCCAGCATGCGGCAGAAGCAGGAGTCCCTTGGGTGTCTGTTCCTCAATGGCACTGGTTAGGTTGCCTGCGATGAGACCGGGAATAAGAGGGCTCTTAAAGACACCTCATAGGCTGCTAGCCATCTATCAATATCATCCCCCACATTAAAACTGGCCACCACATCTTTGGGCACATAGACTAACCCTGGGCGGAGTTCGCGGAGTTGCACTACGCGGAACACCCCGAAGTGCAAAAAAAACTCTGTCGCACTACGCAGAGCTCCGCGAGCGGCGGAGTATAATAGAAAAATGCCGTTCGTGGTGATTGCACAGTGCCGGATGCTTGTCCGCACTGTGCAATGATTGCGAACGGCACCATGCACAGCGCAAGTTTTCGTTTTCTGCCGCTCGAGTAGATTTTTACTCGAGCGGCAGCTTTCTCAACGCGAATGGGCAGTTTCTCAACGCGAGCGGTCGCGAGCATACGCAACCACTCGCAATGAGAAACCTGACCCCCGCGTTGAGAAATCTCGCGGGGATGTTGATTTTCTACGCTCGCGCTCGCCAACTTGATGTTGACGATCGCGAACGAGAAGAAATCTCGCCGGGATGTTGATTTTCCACGCTCGCCAACTTGATGTTGACGATCACGAACGAGGAAAAATCTCGCCGAGAGGTTGATTTTCCTCGCTCGCGGTCGCCAACTTGACGTTGACGAACGCGAGCGAGGAAAAAAAACTCCGTGATCTCCGCGTAACGCGGAGTGCAGAAAACTCCGCAAACTCCGCAAGCGGAGCGGAGTTCACCGCCCAGGGTTAATATAGACCCTGGACTCATGTGAAGCTTGAGTAGGTATGCTTCCACCATTCGTGTTATTGCTGGCCCCTATTTGTAGGGCCCGGATATCCAGTTCCTTCAGGCTGAGCTCATGGGCAAGTTTCCTCTCCTCCATGGCCAACCTCCTCTCTTCACTAGCCTGCTCCAACTTGGCAAGCTCCAGTTTCAATTGTCTCTCCTCTCTCCTGTCCTCTAATTCCTCTGAGGACAGGCTCCTTGAAGATATACTGCTGCCTGCCCTAGAAGGTACTCTCAGTTCTGGGAGAAAATTGTCTCCTTCTTCTGTAGGCAGTAGGTCAAGATCTTCTGTGGCATCTTGCTCTGATCCTTCCCTGTCCCCTTCTCCTGCTGGGTGGGCCACTGCCCATGCTCTCAAGGTTTCCTGAAGCTCTGCCTTCTTGGCGCTTCACTTGTAGAACACCCCTGTCTCCTGGCAGAAATCCCTGTGCTGTGCCACTGTGTAAGCTTCCAGGTTGTCCAGCTCCAATTCCATCTTGCTAGGTAGGGCCACAGACGTTTGCAGAGAAAACCAATGGGACTTAGGCAAAGGACTTTGAAAAAGAACTACTCACAGCCGCCAATCAGGGAGAATTAAAAAAAAAAAAAAATGCCAATCGGAGAGAACAGACAAAAAAATTTCAATCAGAACAAAAAAAAGGTTTGAATTGAGTCAGGTGTAAAATTGCGGCGTACACTGAGTCACTGTATGGTGTTACACAAGCACAAGTCCTATCCCACCGCTGAACACCAATGTTAGAAACGGTGTCTCCGTTTGGCCACGGTGTCTAGTCGGCCCAAGCGGGGACCATCCCCTCTAGGCAGGGTAAGTCTTGAAATACACTAGATTACCCTCTGGTAGCTTGGCGCAGAGCAGATAGGCCTAACTCTGAGAGGCAAGGTGTAAAGTCATTGTGTAACACTCTCACACAGTAACCCCCTGGAACGCCTTAAAGAGATTCCACAGGGTGGTAGAAAAATAAAAAGGCTCTTGATATAAGCATCAAATGAATTCACAGGTGACAAGGATGTACTCCGTAAGTTTGAGAGTATCCGTGTTGCAGAGATCACTGGCCAATTAAGAATAATAAGATCGGAGGTCCTTTAGGAGCGTTACGTTAAGGTTCAAGTCAGTGTCAAAGATTCCTGAGTGGCAGCCACCTGCGAACCCTAATGCAGTGTTGCTTTAGCGTTGGCAGCTCATCGATGTGCGCGGCAGTGATGGGAGTCCCGATGCCCAGCGCAGCCGGGGATCGTAGCACCGAAGAAGAAGTGGCAGCCCACCCCACCAAAGAGAAAGTCAAGGAGTGCCTGCCGCAGAGCGGCCAAGTACCTGTTCTGTTGTTGCGGGTGAGAGGGAGCGCGCACTTAATCTGCCAGTTTCAGTGTGGCGTGTTGGGAGCAGAGCGCAAGTTCCACGAAGCGCCAGCTCCATCCAGGTGATGTCGGTGTCCGTCTTCCAGCACGGGGCAGAATCAGAAGTCCCTCGGGTGCCAGTTCCTCAATGGCACCGGTGAGGTTGCCCGCGATGAGACCGGGGACAAGAGGGTAATGCCAGATAGTCCAGCAGCCTTGCAGAGGGATAAGGGAACAAGCCAACAAGTCCTGGGCGACACTTAAGAGTTTCCTTAGTTGTTTCTTTTGCAGGGCAAAGATCAGCAGGTAGCAGGGCAGCCCAGCAGAGCAGGACAGCAGTTCCTGGAAACAGTCAGTCACAGCAGAGTGGCAATCCTCCTAGCGCAGCAGCCTTTGCTCCAGCAGAGCTTCTTGCACGTCCAGTAGTGTACCAAAGATGTGTGGCCAGGGCCCTCTTTTTATACCCTGGTGCCCAGCTACTAGAAGGGGGCAGAAGCTTCTGGAAGGGTCTTGGAGGTTCTGAGGTGTTCCCTGTCTCACCTGACCTGGCTCCTGGCTGTCTGCCCTGACAAAGCAGGGTCGTTAAGCCTATTGTGGGGCAGCAGGGCCCAGCCTATTCAAATGTAAGTGCGAATCACCACTCCCTCCAAGAAGGTCATCAGTATACAGATGAAGGCAGCCCTTCCTGTGTTTGGGGGAGTCTGCAATTGTGAGGCTGCTACCCTGGGCCAGATGTGGATTGGGCAAACTACAGATACACAGAGCTAAGTAAAGGGCAGAGAAATGTCCACTTTCTAAAAGTGGCATTTCTGAGACAGTAATGTCAAAACCTAATACACCACTAGAGAGGGTTCCTCACTAATATTCCAACCATACCAAACATGACATATCTACCACTTCCCATTCAGGAGTTATCACTTAAAGGGATATAAGAAAATTCCCAATGCTGGCCTATGGAGGGTTAGGCCTCACTGCGATGGCAGAGGCCTGCGGCAGGTATGCTAATGTCACCATGTTTTTAGGGGAGAGCACCCGCACCTTAGCACTAATCAGCAGTGGTAAAGTATCCAGAGTCCTAAGTCCAACAAAAATGTACAGTTAAAGTGGGAGGCAAAAGGGCAAAAAGGTAGGGGGAGACCGCCCTAAGGCTGACAGGTCCAACAGTATGGGTTTTTGATTGGCAAGGGAATTTTTGTGTTTTTTGACTTGCCTGTATCTTTTGCGCTGGTTGATGAATCTTTAAAAACTTTTCCCCAAAAAGTGTGCCGGTGATTCCAGCGGTGCATGGAAAGTTTTGGTGGCATAGAAAAAAAGGTCCAAAAAAGTACTTTCACAAGTTAATTACCTAGAGTCTTTAGACAATCCTGCAGCCAGAACCTATGGACAGAATTACACAAAATTTGGGAGAAGGGTAGATTCTGTTCCATAGATCATGCTTTTTCTTATTTTGTGTAAATCAGTTCAGTAGTTATCGAGATATTATAGGAAACCAAATTTGTATGTCAGGGCATAGGTGGTACTTTTGTAGTACCTTAGTATGTATGTTTAAAACTCATAAACTTTTAGAAAACACTAACAATCACTGGATGATGTCATCAGTTATGTCATTTGAGATGTCATCAGTGATGTCATGAGTAACGTCACTGACCATGACATGAGGGATCTAATATGTGAGGTCATAAGCAGTGCATTGTTAGGGCATAAATTACAGTTAGCTCAGGTAACTATAACTGCTGAATTTCACTGGTTTTGTGCATGGGAAGTCTGAGCCGAACTATAATGTTCCTGAAACCTTTGGTTTTTTCAGAGAATTTTTAAGATTTTTAATTCTATTTCCTAAGTATAATGACCCTGTAACCTTTGATTTTTTTTGTGAATTTCGGAAAAAAAATTAACTTAAGGTAGGATGCAGATCACAATGCACAGTGGGGGATTAAACACAGGGCCTGGTCTGGCATTGTGCTTCCCCACCCAAGCTTGAATCTCCTGCCCCACTCCTCCTTGTCATTCAATGTCCAAGTCCATGACCCTCCTCCCTCATTACAGCCATTAGTGGTTATTGTTCTGCCACTGCCCTTCCAGCCTGCCCTAAACAGTTAGCTTGCGGCCCCATCCACCTCCTCCCGACCCTCTGTTGTCCGAGTTCATGCATGAGCCCCCTCCCTCCGGCCCTGCATGGTCTGATTTGCTGACACTGCCCTCCATTAAGCTTGATGTCCGTGCCTGCTCCTCCTGCCCTCCGTTGCCCAATTCTATGCCTCATCATTGCCCTCCTGCTTAGCCTCTGTTCTTAGCTTGCTGCCCCTACTCTCCTTCCACTTGCCCACCGATGTCTGTTTGCATACCCCATCTCCCTCCTTTCTGCCCACCATATTCCATGGACCTGCCACACTCCTATCTACTCTGAGTATTTTGTTGAGCTGCCACTGCTCCTTCCACCTGCCTAGCATGGTTAGACGGCTGCCACATGTCCCTGCCACCTCCACCCTGCCTGTCCAAGTTCCATGCCCCATCTCCTCTCTCCTGCCGTACATGATCCATTTTGCTGCCACTCCCTTCTGCCCTCGATTCTCTGTTTTGCTGTAACTCCTCCTCCTGCCTGCCCTGAGTAGTCTGTTGTGATGACCCTTCCCCTGCCCTCTTTTGTGTGTGTCCAGCCCCTACCCCTCCTTTATGTCCTCCATGGTCCTTTGTACATGCCCCTGTCCCCTCCCCCTTGCCCACCATGGTCGTGTGCTGTCATAAACTCTCCTGCTTGCCTTGCATGGTCTTCTGTGCTACCACATCCCCTCCGACCTGCCCTGTGTAGTCAGTTTGCTGACCCTGACCCCCCTCCCACCTTTCCTCCACTGTCTGTGTGAATGCCATTATACTCTCACTATTGCCCTCCATGGTGTGCTGTGCTTCCAGTGCCCATCCCTACTGCCCTCCATGGTCAGCTTGCTGCTCTCACCCTGCCCCCTTGCCCCCAGCCTCCTTTTTCCATGTGAAGACCCCTATCTCCCCCTGCCTTCCGTGGTCCTTTGCCATGACCCTTCCCCCTCCCTCCTTCCCTTCATGATCCGTTATGCTGCAACTGTCCCTCCTGTCTGTCCGGTATGGCCATCTTGCTGCCCTTGCCTCTTTCCCCTCTGCTCTCTGTTGTCAATGTGCATGGCCCTGTTCCGTCCATATTGCTTTCTATAGTCTGTGTGCTGCACTGCCATCCCACTTGCCCTGTGGGGTGTATTGTGCTCCTACAACCCCTGATGACTTCCATTCTATCAAGATGACGTTCAGATGTGCCACACTTTTGGCATCAATTCAGAATGTTAGCACTCTAGTTGCTCATTAACTCTATAGTAATGCTACTGATCACCAGGGAGTTAACAGGCAATCTGCTGCTGGTGTTGAAAGTGCATGTTTCGGTCTGAATCTTTAAATGAAACAGAAGAGAAATATATTTGAGAACTCTCTTAAAATGTGTCCTAATTTTTCTTTCTACAACACAAGCCATAATTTCTCCGACAAACTGAACCCCCTCATTTTGTTCCTTACCAAATTAAATGTTTTAAGTTCTACCAGTTTGAGTCAATCAACATGGCTTCAAGTGTTCCATTGTTTTGTCATAAATAACACTGTTAGCACTCTCCTTGTTGTTAAGACACTCTGGGAGGCTTCAGTAGAACACAAGGGAATCAACCAACAGGATGCTACTGTTGGAAGTACATTATTTACTGAGGGTGTCAGACTTCATTTTCATATGGCTGAGAAAAATAGTGTGAATTTACAGAAAATATGCTCTGCATTTTAGCTTCTGGAGCACCTTTCATAACCTCTATGGGAAAATCATAAGGAAACAGTTTTCTCTCAAACATGATTCATGAAATCCCAGCAAGGGCTTTTTCAAAATGTAAAATCACCACCATTCTTAAAATTAGTATGGTACCATCAACAAATGATACATTTTGTAACTAAAACCTGTTTTCACCGTTTATAAGTTCTCCTTTTTGTGACCCTCAAAGCCTGCCATTCACTGGAATCCATTTCAATGTGGTTCTATCATGTATTTTGGTCCCAAGATGGCTGCCAACACTTCCTGGTTGAAGTGTTGGCAGCCAATCAAATTTCAGTTGCATTTCAGTAAGTTTTTGGGCTACCAGATAGCTATATTTTTAAACTTGAATATCTCTGAAACTGCTGAACGGATTTGCACCAAATTGAAAAAAGCACACTTTCTGGACCAACGTCTAGCTTTCTGCCAAATTTGGTGTAATAACGTTCAGCGGTTCGGGTTGTAGTCATGTTCAAAAATGGAAACCCCCCATTTTTTCTTGCTCCTGCTTGACAGATAACCCCGATACATTCAACATAGCAGCTGAACCAAAAAGTGGAAGCTTTTTGTAAATTTTTTGACGATTCATCAAGTGGTGCTAAAGTTATTGGCAAAACAAAAAATGCTTTTCCTATGGAAACTTTGGTCTTAACTATAACTACCTATTAGCGACCGCCGGCAGGATATATATATATATGTGTGTTGGACTTGGCCCTTTTTGCAGGGTCATCCCTGAACTTTTTGCCTTCCTCCTTTAATTTTTGTGACCTGTTTTTGTTGGTTTTATGATTCTGGGCACTTTACCACTGCTGATCAGTGCTAAAGTGCATTTGCTCTCCCTGTAAAGTGATGTAATGGATTAGTGACTCCATGATTGGGTTATTTGATTTACTTATCAGACCCTAGTATAGTGCACCATTGGTGCCCGGGCCTGTAAATCCAAATGCTGCTGGTGGGCTTGCAGCACTGGTTGTGCCACCCACAGAAGCAGCTTGTAAAGTGTAGCTCAGGCCTGCCATTGCAGAGCCTGTGTGCAGTCTGTGACTACCATGTCGACTTGGCAAGTGCACCCACTTGCCAGTCCCTAAACCTTCCCTTTTCTGCATATCAGACACCCCTAAGGTAGGCCCTAGGGCAGGGTGCATTGTATGTAAAAGGTAGGTCATGCCCTGATGTGGGTGGCATGACCTGATAGTGAATTACAGTCTATTTCGTTTTTCACTATTGCAAGGATACCTGTCCCCATAGGCCAGAATGGACAGTTTGATTATAACATCTTATAATCCTAACTGACCCAGGGAACATGGTAGAAATTTGAGTTTAGTATGCCTGAACTCAGAATGATAAAATACATCTTTTAGTGAAGTTGGTTTTAACATTCTGTGTTTGAAAATAGCACTTTTAGAAAGTAGGTATTTTCTTGCCTAACCATCCAGCCTGCCTCTGCTAGCTTGTGTATTGTATGTTGGGTTTTGTGAGTGACAGGGGCTGGGGGGCTCCAGGAGACAGGGTGAGTCAGCACTAGGCTGAATAGACCAACTGCATTGGGAGTGGTGGGAGGAGTAGCACCTGGGCCTGAATAGGGCTGTGCCTGCCTTCCCACAATGCTGGCTCCACCTCCTGTGGTGCGTCTGATGACCCTGGCCTACTCTGACAAAAGGAAGAAGTTGTGCACTGGCAGGATGCACCCAGAACTGGTTTGGACTAGGTACAGGACCCTCTGCCTTCAGAGGACAAAGGATTTACTGGTATAAAAAGGGGGACCCAGACCCCAGAACTTTAGATCACTTCTGGAACAAGACAAACCTTTGCCAAGGAGAAGAACCAAGGAAGCTGCAGGAGTTTGGACTGCCCCTCTGCAAGTGTGCTGTTTGCTGGGTTGGCCTGCAGTGGTCTTCATTGCCAAGGAAAGGAGAAGGAACTTTCAAAGAACTTTCATTATCTTGCAGAATATTTCTCCAAGGGCTTGAACTAGAGCTTGCCTCCTGCTGAAGTCTCAGGGCTACAAGACTTCACCACCAGCTCCCTCCTGAATTCCCTTTCTGGGGATGCTGTCTGCAGAAGCCTGCATGTCGCTGGGAGCTGGAAGCGCGACTCAACAAGAAGAAGCGTGTCGCTGTCGCAGCTGTTGCCGTCGCATCGCCGGAGAAGCGTGTCGCCGCCGCAGAGGTTGCCGCCGCATCACCAGAGAAGCGTGTCTTCCTCGCAGCTGCCTGCCATCGCATTACCGGAGAAGCGTGTCTTCAACGCAACTGCCTGCCATCGCATCACCCGGGAAGCGTGTCCCCACCGCAAGGGTCTCCGTCGCATCACCGGAGAAGCGTGTCGCCGTCGCAGCTGCCTTCCGTCGCATCACCGGAGAGGCGTGTCGCAGGGCCTGTCGTGGCTCCAAAGGTACAGAGTTCGCTGCACTGCCATCGGGCATGCACGCACCATCTTCACGTCGTCGCAGCGCATCAAGGGCACACTCTCCTCGCATCGCACCGGATAGTCGCATCGCATCGAGGCGCCTGCTTGCCGCATCACCCTCCCTGTGGACCCTTTGTTTGTTTTGCGTTACGCATTCAAGGTACTTTTGTGAGAAACGTGTTGCATTTATCATCATCTTGAACTAAGTTACTTCTACCATCTTTAAGTCTATTTTGAGTACAGTATTGTGGATTTGTGTTGTTTGTGGTCTTGTGTTAAGTCTATATAAAGAATGCTTATTTTTATAAAACCTGTGTGGTGTCCATCTGTGTGGTGCCTTTCTGCGTGTGCCAAGCTACCAAGGGGGTGAGCAGGGGTTATCCAGTAGCGTAATCCCCCTTTCCCTGACTAGAAGCAAGGGTCCCTATTTGGTCAAAGGTGTATACCATTGCCAACTAGAGACCCCCAGTTCTAACAATATATATAAAATCATTGTTGTGCTCCTTTGAAACAATACCGACAGATACACCGTCTCGGTACTATCACAAGATATGTACTTTGAAAATAAGTCATGGGGAGAATAACAATAACAAGCCCTGTTTTTTGAGCCATCACATATGCATTATGCATTATCATACCTACATCTGGTCATATAGAAGTACACCAGGACATTGAATTATATCACCAGTGGACGTAAAAATGCTGCCCCAAGATGGCCACTGCTCAAACTCGTAATTTTAACAAGAGCTCGCTATTTGATAACTCTTGAATTTTTATCCACTCCAAAAAACAACCCTAACACACTTTGTGATCTATTATAACTATGACACAAAGGGTCTGTGAAACGTTTCTTAATATTACAATGAATTGGCTGCATGTATATGTGTAAAGTTTTGTATAGAGAATTGCACGTTACAAAATGGATTCCACAGTTACACTAGTTTACAACAGTCAAGTACGTGTTGTCCATTTTCTATGTTGAAGTACCTGTATGTAAAGATGTGGTTTGTAAAAATTCAGTGTTTGAACAAGACAAGAACATTTCGTGAAGATTTGTCAAATGGTGCTTAAGAAATTGGCAAAAGAAAATACGCTTTTTGAATGGAAACAAGGTCCTAACTATAACTACCTACTGGCAACTGCCAGTAGGTAATATCTCAATTATATTGAGCACTATAATATAAACAGAACAGAGAGAAATCATTATTCTTAAATATACTTTCTGAATTTGCCATTTTCACACCATAAATACCTCTCAAACATAGACAAATTTCCCATGATATCCCTTAATGGGTCTGATGTTATTACAAGCAAATTGTTAGCATGCAATTTTCCTTTCTGTTGTGGGATACCTATAGAATATCTAGAAGTTGCAATTGAATATCTAGAAGTTGTAATTGTCTTATTAGTCCTTAAAGAGGGCAACAATGATTAAATAGAAATAGGAAATAAAAATGAATATCGAGGTGAGGGGATCTGCCAAGGAAACAGCTATATGTATTTCATTTAGTGGTGCAAGGTTAGCAGCCTACGCTAGGGCAATAAACTCCTCAGCATTTTCCAGCCCAATAATCTACATTTACACATAACTTTCTTGATTCTTTATCCACTTTCAATGCACCTTCGTTTGAGGTTGGTATAGTGAGGGTGGGTCACTACTGTTTGTGTCAATGGATTGGGCCTTCCTTGGGATATGGCAGATGTGGAAGCACCGGCGAGTGAAGCAGAGTAGTATTGATATTTCCAGGAGCCGAAATTTTGGAATGAATGTCGCTAAGACTAGGAATGATTTATCATACTCCTCATCGGTTGATGATGGAGCTGGAGGAGTTTGCAAATTTTCCTCTGCATCAACAATACTATCATGCTTTGAGCCCAAAAGCAACACAAAAATGCATAGATTGTATAACTACACAGAAGGTGGTTCTTTGGAAAAATCTCCACACTATAGTACACAACAAACAAGTAAGATGGATGGGAAGTGAAATAGTAAACCAGCTGCTGAGGGCTTTCAGGTATTTTGAAAATATAATAGGTTTAATGTATCTTTCTCTACTAAACCTATTGCCAAATCAGTTAACAAGTTTGATATGAAGTTGGATATAAACAAAACTACAAATTTAACCCTTACCTGCTGAGGCTTTTTTTTTACTATTTTCCGTTGTTTGTGCTTACTCCTGCATAACATTTTTTTCCACATAATCCTATCTATGTGAAATGTGCATTCCTTTTTCACTCATCCTAGGAATTCTAAAGATACCCAGGGTTTGTTAATTTCCTAGAGGGAACAAAAAATAGTAAAAATATAGCTAAATTGTGTTTTTTAAGAAAATGGGAAAATGCTGTAAAAGGATGTGTTTTTTTCTAAACATAGCCGCAACAAATGGTTTGCTGCGCTAAGACCACTATGTTCTCAGCTGTCATTAAAAACAATTTTTTACCACAGTTTTGATATTTTTCTAAGAGTTAGTCCATTTTTTCATATTTTTGTGGTTTATACATACTTGAAGTTTGTAGTTGAAGCAGGTGTGAAACCTATGAGTGATCCTGGAAGGCTATACATGTCTTGAAGGTAGATATAATTTTGAATTTAGTAAGGATAAGTTCTGTAGACCTCTGAACATTTTCCAAAGAAACAAATCATTGAAAGTTTATAATAATGAAAGTAAGTACAGAAAATGTCAATAAAACATTTTCATCTGGAATTGATTATCACAATGGCCGAATTTACAAAAGCAATATACTGTTGCATCAATCAGACCCTTCTGGTCACGGACTATAGATGGTGTGCAGGTTTACCAAAAACACACAATTCCCAGGGCCAACAACTGTGCATCAGTATATAAATGTTTTTCATTGTGTACCAACCATTGTCATGTAGTTCCTAGGACCCCCCAGGACCTGCGCGTTTTGGATGACCTAAACTGGGGGCTTGGTGAATAACCAGACTCTAAACACTCCTCACAGGATATGTCAGCTGTTAGACCAGTTAGCTCTACAGTGCCACTACCACCCCCCTGTATTCTACAGCGGTGCAGGTAGTTTCTGGCAACCACTGAACATGACAACCCCGATTCCTCAAGTATCGTGGAAAATAGTACAGTATCTTTCGCTCAGTCACTCGTGCTTACTTTTCCTCAGAATATATACAATAAGGCGATTGTGATGTTTTAAATAATTGCTTATTGGTCAAGCGTCAGTCTTGTGTAAAGCATATTTGCTGTGACAATCAGAAGACAGGAGCAGACAAAAAATAATCGCAAGCACCAATATCATACCATAGTGCTAAAAAGATGACTAAAAGCCGATTATATAAAACAATAGCATTGGTGTACTTCTACGATACGTAGCCTACCTATTCTACCTAACGGTACCCAGCCTAGAGGTGTAGCTGAAGCATGGGTATGCGCATATATGTGTGTGATAAAGTGTAGCCAAGATTCCCCTAGGGAATCACCAACCCCTCACCTGATGGTTTAGAACGAAGAACCCCGTCTCTGCGTCAAGGATGACACCCTGCAAGAGATGTCAGGTCGCTGCCTGTTGAAGGATCAGCCTGCAGAACCTCGGTCCAGCCTGGAAGGAGTTCTCCTCTGAATTGTAAGGGGGAGTGAGGGTCTTTTATACTAAAGTGGTCACTCCAGGGTTTCTTCTAGAATCAATATGTTTTGAAAACATTTGCTAATCCTTTTCCAAACAAAAATGATCATGCACAGCTAGCTGTTGGCCATGGATGAAAAAAAGTGGTGACCCTTATACAGAAAAAATCTGCCGTGTCTGGGGACATGTTTTTGTACGTTAGGGATTATGATATGGTAACGAGAGACTGGTGCCGAAGAGACAGAAGCAAGCTACTAGGTAAAAGGTCACCTGTGTAAATCCGTTATTGTCGTGTGGATGGGACAAAAATGTATGTGATCGGTATGTACATGGTGGGACTATCAAAAAGGACATGACACAATGCTGCAATTTATATTGGAAATTCTAATTAAGGAAAATTGGGTACGAAGGAAACCTATGCATTTCTGAAGTGTGCATAAGATACTGAGTTTAGGAAATGTGGTTTTTAGTACACCTCTAACTCTGGTGTTACCCATACTATCATGTGATACATTTTGCTAAATGTTTTCTTTCTTGCACACTGCCTTATATTTCTGAGCCAAAAATGCAAAGAAATCCACTTGGTAATAACAAAGGTTTCCCTATTCTGTGTTCCCCCACATCTCCCAATAAAAATGGCACCCCACATGTGTGGCTGGGCCTAGCACCCAGGACACAAAGCACCCCAAAATACGAACTAAAGAGATCACATTTCACCCAGCAAAATCAACACTTTTTTACAATGCGAGGAGATGCTGAATTTGGGCACTAGTTTAACTGCCACCCAGAAAAACCTATGAAATCCAGACATTTCTGAAAAGTAGATGTACAGGAAAATCCAGGCTGGTGTGACTTGTGTGTATCCCATTTCTGGGAGAGAAGCTTTTGGATCTGCAGGAATTCACAAAAATCATTCAAGCTAGCATTCGTTTTCTCACCCATAAGGCCTAGCAAACCTAAAACTTTACCTACAAATGGAGCACTTACATCACATTTCAGTGAGAGAAGCTCCACAGTCTATGGAGAGCTACAAATTTTCTACCACCCGTCATTACCACATGTCTCCTGATCAAGTTTGTATCTCCCAGGTATGGGTGGGCCTAGGGCTTGCAACTGCAAAGGCCTGAAAAAACAACACAGACAGATCACATTTTTCCCCCTTAGGTTTCCCTTGATGGTGGCTGACTCCAAGCCCAAAATTCACAGCTACCCCCATCTGTAATGTCCCCACGTTCTGTTTTGGGATCTTTGGTGTTGTGGGTGCTAGGACGAGAAACACAAGTTCGGTAACATTGTTAGTCAGAGAAGGTGTGGAAACAATAGGTAGTTGGAATTTTGTGGATGCCTGTACATTCTGAATGTTTCCGTCACAGAAAAATGTGAGCAAAATGCATGATTTTTGCCAATTGGGCAAATTTTGAAGCTTTCAGGGCATTATGGGTGCGAGAGTGGGGTCAATGTTATTGTTGATTCGGAGTCCATTCACAACTGAAGTACAGACTTCTACTAGTTGGTTTTGCTACTATCAGTAGTACTACTGATAGTGCCAAAACCAACTAGCATATCCTTGAAAAGGGATCAAATAGTTAATATTAATAAGTTTTAACAGTATATTAAACCCATCACTAAATTGCAGTGAGCACAAAGCCACTTCAAGGCACCAATCCCTTTACGGTTCATTCATATGCATTTCATGCACACCACACTATACCATTTACACTGCCAGCCAAGGGTCCATCACACACAACACTCATCAATAAACTACTGCCATTAAAGGGCCCATCACATTCACATGCCCATATGACTGAAACACCAACCACACTGCCACTTATGCGATCACCAGCCAACTATCATAAAAAACACCTTTAGCAAACCAATATACACAATCTGCCAGTCAACAGCCATACATATCACAAGCCAACAGCCACCTCCGCCAGCCATCAACCACACCACACATTTCGCCATCCAGCAGCCAATCCATTCTGCCAGCCAACTGTCACACATACCACAAGCCAGCAGCCACACATACTTCCAAACAATAGCAATACATTCCATCAGCCAACAGCTATATAACTGTCGATACACATACCACAGGCCAGTGCTGGGGGTTAATGCCTTAACTTGAGTTTGACTTTGACGATGACCATCTTCCTTCTAATTACGCAAGATTTATATGAAAATAAACTTAGGCTAAGCTTTAAATACCTGTTCATGTCTGTCTCACCCAAAGCCCTAATACTGCAAGGGTTACTAGGTGCACCTTTACTAATGCCTACCACAATACCCAGGCTCTTGGCTGAGGCCTCTGGAGAAGGGCTCCAAGCTCAAAAAGCAGGGATCTGTTCTGTGATTGAAGTTTACCTGCTTAGTCTTATTGGTGTATAGCTCAAGGGAGTTAGTGTCCATCCAATTCCAAATGAACTGCAGGGTTGATTGAAATTACTGGTAGGATTAGGCAGTACCCTCAAGCTGGAAGATGAACTGAGGGTCATCAGCGTAGTTGTATAATTTACAACCACAACTAGCCAGGGCCAAGATAAATGCACAGATTATAACATTAAACAGCAAAGGAGATAATTTTGAGCCCTAAGGGACTCCACAGATGAAATGGGTTTTAGAAGAAGGAAACGGGTCAAGCTGTACTTTCTGTGTGGGGCCACCTAGAAAGGAGGATATCCAACTTAACAGCCTGACATGATAGACCAGCCGCTTTCAAACTTTTCAGCAGAATTGCATGGTGACAGTATCAATGGCAGATGAGTCCTGGTTCTAACCCTCATCATAGATCATCAAGAACAGAAAGCATCACTGCTTTTATACTGTGGGCTGGATAGAAACCAGCTTGCAATGGATGAAGAAAGTTGGATGAATAAAGGAACCGGCTTAGTGATAATTTTTCAGCAGCTTAGGACCATGAACTGGCTTCTTGAGCAAGGTAAGTATCACAGCAGTTTAAATCTCCCAAGGACAATGCCCTGAGCAACTGGTTTATTCTAAAGGTCTAACGTAGGGTTGGCTTTTATGACAAACTGCTCTCCAATAATGGTAGTGGGCAGGGATCCAGCGGAGAGACAGATTTCACCAAATACATGAGAGGAAGAAGGGTGTCATGCTGGAGCTGGGAAACTGTACCAAGGTGTGTTACTGGTGCTACAGTCTACATTCTGCTCAGGTTGTTAAGGCAGATAAGTGGTCAGAATGCTATTCTTAATCAATTAAATTTTCTCACTGAAAAAGGTGCTGAGTATGTCACAGAGTTTAGGGGGTTTCAATCTCCTAGGTTACTTGCTTAGAACAAGTGAGTTCATATAATATCTTAAAAGTTTATTTTTGGGGGAGCGTTGCCAGGCAAGATGGCTGGATGGAAGTGATCCACACTGGCTCTGCCACTGCGGTGACTTAACACCGGGAAAAACGGAGTGAATCCGCACTGTGAGACAAGGATCACCCACAGTTCTCTCCAGTGACCGACAGGCAATTGGCTGCAGCCCAGATGGACGTCCTCATGGGCGGAATCGTAACAGATAAAGAACAAGCCGTGAGGAACTAAAATGGCGGATCGGGACCGCAAAGGAGGAAAACAACAGACAACGGCCTACTGCTGAGCACTCCAATTCGGGCGACAGAGCAGACACAGCTAGGGGACCAGTAATTGCTGATCACTCGGAGACAGAGGACTTACAGAGGGCAGGCTCTCTCCGATGAGCAGCAATGGCGAGAACGCGAGGAGGCACCCGTAGTTGGGTGCATCTGGTGAAGGCAAGGTTTCAGCGAAGTGAAGTGAGGCACAGGAGATCCCAGCAAGACGGGCACCCACAGGTGAGGGAGCATGGCGAAGGACCACAGAATTTCAAGGCGCCCACAAAGGTAGGAGGCAATATGGACGAGCCCCACCGCCGGTGCCTGACCCTTAGATGTTGGCCCTGGTCCTGAGGTCGCGCGCTCCCTGAACAAAGGAATGCCCAGGAGAAACCCCACAAATTGTACTCTGTGGGGTCCCAGAGAGGGTGAAAACCCCAGGGCATGGTCTGGTTGCTCCCTGGGGGGACCACCCCTAATAGCACCAACACCTCTTAGAAGACCTCTGCCTGACCCTGACATGGCGAACACCGAAAAGAACCAGGCCTAGGAGCCCAGCAACAAGATCCAGACATACAGCACACACACTCCCCAGGAGAAGTCCCTCAATCAGGAGTCCACAGGGGGCAAGGGACAGCCCATATGCCACCAAAAAAAAACCTCAAACAGGGTGTCCAGTTACTTCACCCCAACAGCAAAGAAGGATACCCGTAAACCAGACGAAACAGGAAGCAACATGGCTCTCACCAAAGATGATCTACCGGCCTCTCTCAGGGACTTTAAAGCAGAACTACGCGTTGAGCTCAAACTGGACATGGCAGCATCAATATACCAGCTAAAATCAGATCTCACCGACTGCATGGCCTCCATAAAACGGGATGTGGCCTGAATAGGCACTAGAACGCTCAACGTGGAGGCCAAAACCCTTGAACTAGAGCAAAACACGACAGAAATTGAAAAAGCGGTGCAGGACCTCAGAACTCAACTACACACAGCCCTCCTGAAAAACGAGAACCTTGAAAACAGGTCCAGATGGGACAATATAAGATTTCAGGATCTGGAGAAAGGGGCAGAGGGGCCGGAAGTAGAGGCTTTTGTCGTAGGCCTGTTTGGGGAAAAACTGGGCCCAGACCACACAAAATTTAAGATACAGAGAAGCCAATGTGTGGGGAGACAGACTCCAGGAGATCATTGTCATACCTGGGACGTCCTTGTTAAATTGCACTCATTTAAAGTGAAGGAAGTTATACTGCAAGCGGCCCGGAAAAAAGATATGATCACCTTCAAGGCTTTACGTGTACCGTGTTTCAGGATTTTGCCCAGGCTACCATTCAATGTCGCCAACAATTCAGACCAGTAATGGAAAAACTGCGACAAGACTGTATCAGATACAGATGGACTCACCCCTTCGGCCTAACCTTCGACTACAACAACAAAGCGTGTCATGTTACGGAGCTAGAAGATGCTCTGGACCACTTAGGGCTGCCACACCCAAGTTCTGCAGACAGACATGAGCCTCAACCGGGGAACTCCAGTGAACGAGCAAAGAAATCTAGTGGCATACCCAACATCGAATGCGGAACCTGAAGAAGTGATAAGAACTACTCGAGAAGATGCCAGGCTGCATCAGCACTTTGGCCAGCAACTCATAACGCATATTGCACCCCCATAAGGACAGACTAACGAGGAATGATAGGCGAGTGGCTGTTTAAGTTGAAATTGTTCAATGTATTCTTTGAGATAGGGGGAGATCTCCACCACCCACATCTATCTATCCAAGGGTCTAGAGTGGTCCTTTGCTCTGACCTATAGTTTCATGCAAACAGCCGCCGACGCGGAACAAGCCACCTGCACTAATGTTTAATTACCAAGATGGTAAGGTTAAGGTGGGAAATTTTATTCTACGAAATTTGTTCAGGGGGATGGGGTACACACTTTTTGAACACTACGTAAGTAAGTATGGAAGGATGGAGCTAGTCCTTAGCGAAAGGAGAGAATTCACAAAACATATGTGTTGTCACTTAGGCAATGAGGGCAAGGAACAGGGGGCAGACAAAAGGGGAAGAGACAGGGTCAAGGGAACATCAACTTGAGTAAAGTAAAGGATCTATTTGAAGATGATGAATATAGTATCCTGGAACATAAGAGGCCTCAAAGCACCACTTAAACGCTAAAAGGTATGGAAATACTTGTTAGATCACCAATCTGATGTAGTGGCATTACAGGAGACACATTTTAGGAGATCAGAGAACCACAGACTGAAACATAAAAATTACCCCTGATCTATAAATCCTCATCAGGTACGAAACAAAAAGGGGTGACACTGATGTTCCACTCTAACACGAAGTTCCAGCCTGAGCGGTATAAAACGGACAAAGATGGGAGGATACTAATGGTAAAGGGCAAACTGCGGGGGAAGTTATGCACATTTGTCTCTGCATATGCCCCCAATGTGAGTCAACTCAAATGTATCACCTCACTACTAGCGTCAGTGGGGGGCTTTGCAGAATGCCCACTCATACTCATGGGAGATTTTAATCTCACATGGCATTCAGAATTAGATAGCACTCACCCACGGCGCAAGCACACAGGTAGCTTCTCAAAAGGGCTAAAACTACCTATCCAAGACCTGGGACTTAAGGATGCATGGAGAGCGCTTCATCCCACATTGAAGGACTTCTCATTCTTCTCCCACGTTCACCAGACCTATTCATGGTTAGACTATGTTTTTCTTAGCCAAGGGCAGATGAGCGATCTCCGAGCTGCAAAAATTCACCCTATTACTATCTCAGATCACGCCCCAGTGTCCATTTATCTTGACACGAACTTGCGCTCCCCTAAAACCTCACAATGGTTTTCCCTGCCTCCCTTACGCCTGACAAACTAGTACGAGATGAACTACACACAGTAATTAGAGAGTATTTCAAAATAAATCTTCCACAGGAGACAATGCTGTCCCATAATTGGAATGCCTTTAAAGCGGTTCTGAGGGGCAAAAGGGTCGAACTAAACTCAACTCTGAATAGGCAGAGAGCAAAAGATCATATAGCGTTAGAGGAGAAACTTCGAGAGACAGAACAGACATAAAAAAGAGCCTACGAGAACCATTCTATGTAAACTGTCTGCACTGAAGGGGAAAGTAAATGCGATATACACAAATAGAGCAGAACTGACTCACCTCCGTTTGCGGCGAATCGTATACTAACAGGGAAATATGATGAAGGCCCACCTGGTGCAATACCTTAGGGTTAAACGAGAAAGAGAATACATAGGGGACATTTGAGATCCACAGCAAAAGCTGGAAAACACAGACGTAGGGAAATCTCAGGTATTCGGGGCATTCTACAAGACTTTATATCGGGCAAACAAGATGGATCATAAGGCTCGAGTAGCATACCTGGACTTGATCTGTCTCCCTCAGGTCACACCTTTCCAGAATGAGCTCTTTGGAGCTCCCATAATGGAGGAAGAGGTACAGCTTAATATCAGTGCACTGAAGCCCCATAAATCACCGTGGCCAGACAGCCTAATGGCTCATTTCTATAAAATGTTTGCCTCAGAGCTGATACCTCATCTGACACTTCTCTTTAATTATATAGCATCTGGTACAGCGGTCACACACTCAATGAGTGAGGCCCTGTTAAAGGTAATACCAAAACCAGGGAAAAACGCACAATTATGCTCATCATACAGGCCGATAGCGCTATTAAATGTGGATGCGAAGTTATACTCCAAAGTACTAGCTAATAGGCTAGAAGGCCTGATGCCTGATCTGATACATCCCAATCAATCGGGTTTTATTAAAGGATGACAAACTCATGATAATATCCAAAGGGTTCTCCACCTGGTAGAAAAGGCTTCGAACCAGCGGATTCCAGCAATTCCTTTAGGGCTTGAAGCTGAAAAGCCGTTTGATAGAGTTGACTGGCCCTTCCTTTGTCTAACGTTACAGCGGTTTGGGTTTTGCGAGACCTTTATCAACATGATAAAAGTTAATTATATGCAACCGCGGTCTAAAATAGTAGTTAACAGAGTCGTCTCTGACACTTTCAAGCTGGGCTGGGGTGTCTATTATCGCCCTTATTATTTGCCCTGAGTATTAAACCTTTAGCCGCCAAGATAAGGGCAACACAAGACATCGGGGCATACAATTTGGCTCGGAAGAACACAGGATCTCCTTGTTCGCCGATGACATCCTTCTTAACACTGACGGAGCCACGGTCCTCTCTAACTGCACTACAGGGAGAACTCTGATCTTTCAAAAAAATAGCTGGTTTCCGGGTTAACTTCTCCAAGTCCTTCCTTCTGAACCTCACCCTCTCAGAGGGAGAGATGACTTTCCTAGTTAGGGACTTTCCTTTCCAATGGGCAAAACACAATATTACATATCTATGTGTCAAGGTCACAGCCAGTATAGGCGGCTTGTACAGAGAAAACTTTCCTCCCCTACTACGACAGTTACAGACTGAACTTAAAAGGTTCAATCAATCAATCAATCATGTCACTTATAAAGCGCACTACATACCCGCGAGGGTCTCAAGGCGCTGGGGGAAGAGGGGGGTGGTGCTGCTACTGATCGAAGAGCCAGGTCTTGAGGAGTCTTCTGAAGGCCAGTAGGTCTTGGGTCTGTCGGAGGTTGGTGGGGAGGGTGTTCCAGGTCTTGGCGGCGAGGTGGGAGAAGGATCTGCCGCCGGCGGTCGCTTTTCGGATGCGGGGGACTGTGGCGAGGGCGAGGCTGGTCGAGCGGAGCTGGCGGGTGGGGGTGTAGAAGCTGAGTCGTCTGTTGAGGTAGGCTGGTCCGGAGTTGTGGAGTGCTTTGTGTGCGTGGGTGAGGAGCTTGAAGGTTATCCTCTTGTTGACAGGGAGCCAGTGCAGGTCTCTCAGGTGGGGTGTGATGTGGCTGCGTCGGGGGATGTCGAGGATAAGACGTGCAGAGGCGTTCTGGATGCGTTGCAGCCGTCTCAGGAGCTTAGCCGTCGTTCCTGCGTAGAAGGCGTTTCAGTAGTCCAGCCTGCTGGTGACGAGGGCCTGGGTGTCTGTTTTTCTTGTTTCGGTGGGGATCCACTTGAAGATCTCTGCGGAGCATTCGGAGGATGTTGAAGCAGGATGAGGAAACAGGCGCTGACCTGCTTAGTCATGGAGAGGGTGGGGTCGAGGATGACCCCTAGGTTGCGTACGTGGTCGGTGGGTGGCGGGGCTGTTCCCAGTGATGTTGGCCACCAGGAGTCGTCCCAGGCTGAAGGGTTGGAACCAAGGATGAGGACCTCCGTCTTGTCCGAGTTCAGCTTCAGGCGGCTGGTCCTCATCCATTCGGCGACGGCCTTCATTCCTTCGTGGAGGTGGGCTTTGGCGGTGTGAGGGTCTTTGGTGAGGGAGAGGATCAGCTGGGTGTCGCCGGCGTAGGAGATGATGTTGAGGTTAGTGCTGTCGGGCGACGTGGGCGAGGGGTGCCATGTAGATGTTGAACAGCGTTGGGCTGAGGGAGGAGCCTTGGGGTACGCCGCAGATGATCTTGGTGGCCTTGGATCGGAAGGGGGCGAGGCGGACGCTTGTGTTCTGCCGGGAAAGGAAGGATGTGGTCCAGTCCAGGGCCTTCTCTTGGATCCCGGCGTCATGAAGGCGTGTTCGTAGTGTGTGGTGGCAGACCGTGTCGAAGGCGGCTGATAGGTCCAGGAGGATGAGGGCTGCTGTTTCTCCGTTGTCTAGCAGGGTCCTGATGTCATCGGTGGCGGCGATGAGGGCGGTTTCGGTGCTGTGGTTGCTGCGGAAGCCGGACTGGGAAGGGTCCAGGATGTTGTTCTCCTCGAGGTAGCGGGTCAGTTGTTTGTTGACGATTTTCTCGGTGACCTTCGCGGGGAACGGGAGCAGAGAGATGGGTCAGAAGTTCTTGAGGTCCTTGGGGTCTGCCTTGGGTTTCTTGAGTAAGGCGGTGATCTCGGCGTGCTTCCAGCTTTCCGGGAAGGTTGCTGTCTCGAAGGAGATGTTGATTATTTTCCGGAGATGGGGCGCGATGGCTGTACTGGCTTTGTTGAAGATGTGGTGAGGGCACGGGTCTAGCGGTGAACCGGAGTGGATGGTGTTCATGATCTCGCTGGTGTCCTCGCTCGTTGATGTTGGTCCAGGAGAGCAGGCGGTTGGTGGTTGTGGGGCAGTGGTCTCGGTGGTTGCCGGGGCGGTCGTGGTGTTGAAGCTGTCGTGGATGTCGGCGATTTTGGCGGTGGAAGAAGGTGGCCAGTGAGTCGCACAGGTCTCGCGATGGCTGGATGTCGTTGGTGTTGGAGCTGGGGTTGGAGAGTTCCTTCACAATGTTGAAGAGCTCTTTGCTGTTTTGTGCATTGTTGTCTAGGCGGTCTTTGAGTGAGGCCCTTTGGCGGATCTGATGAGGTGATGGTGACTGCGGGTGGTGTTCTTGTGGGCGGCGTAGCTGTCTGCTGTCCGTTCGTGGAGCCAGATCTTCTCCAGTTTTCGGCATGTTCGTTTGGAGGCCTGGAGGTCTTCGGTGAACCAGGTGGCTTTCTTGCTGGTGTGGCTGTTGGGCGGATTCTTGAGCCGGGCGAGGGTGTTGGCGCAGTCGTCGATCCACTGTCTGAGGTTGCGGGCGGCGGTGTCGGGGTCGGAGGGTTCGGGCGGGTGGGCTCAGGGCGAGGGTTGTGGTTAGCTGGTCTTCCGTGACTCTGCTCCAGCAGCGGCGAGGCATTTGTTTGGTGCGGTGGTGCGTGGTGGGCTTCCTGTAGGTGAAGTGGATGCAGTGGTGGTCAGTCCAGTGGGGTTCGGAGGTGTGGTTGAAGGAGACGTGTGGGCTTGCGGAAAAGATGGAGTCTAGCGTGTGGCCGGCGGCGTGGGTGGGTGTAGTCACGAGCTGTCTGAGTCCGAGGGTGGCGAGGTTGTCGATCAGGGTGGTGGAGTTGGTGTCCTTGTTGTTCTCGAGGTGGAAGTTCAGGTCCCCGAGGAGGATGTAGTCCGTGGAGGCGATGGCGTGTGTGCTGGACGGTCAGCGATGGAATCGCTGAACTGTGGTCGGGGTCCGGGGGTCTGTAGATGAGGGTTCCTCTGAGGGTGGTGTTGGGATCAGTGTGGATCTGGAAGTGCATGTGTTCGGCGGTGCTGAGGGTGTTGTCGGTGTTGGTTGAGACTCTGAGGGTGTTCCTGTGGACGATGGCGATGCCTCCTCCGACTCCGTTGGTGCAGTCCCTGCGGGTGATCTTGTATCCGTCCGGGATGGCAATGCCGATGTCGGGGGCTGAAGCGGGATTCAGCCAGGTCTCCGTCAGGAATGCGATGTCTGGGGAGGTTGAGTCGAGAAGGTCCCAGAGTTCGATGGCGTGTTTGCGGGCGGAGCGGGTGTTGAGGAGGATGCATCTGAGGTAGTTGGGTTCTTTCCTGGGCGGTGGTTTGGCGGGGCGGGTGCTGGCGAAGCTGCAGTTCCGGCAGGTGAATGGCTCTTGGGTGCGCTCGGGTGGCCTGGTAGCAGGCGTGATCTTTTCCGGGGTTGAGTGCGTGGAGGGTGCTGGCGCCGTATCGGCGTCTGTTGATGTGGCGGGCGCGGGGGATGCCCGGACCAGGGGGTCTGGCGCTGGGCGCGGTCACGGCGCGGACGGGCGCAGCGGCCGCCATAAATGGGGAGGTGGGAGGGAGGAGCAGGGAATGGGGCAGCAAATGGGCAGTGAGGGGGCAGGGCCGCAGGGGCGCAGGGGCGGGAAACAGGCACAGAAGGGAAAACGAGCACAATCAGGGCATCAAGGGGGCACAGAAAGGAGAAAAAAACGAGCACAATCAGGGGCAGCAAGGGGGCACAGAAAGGAAAAAACGAGCACAATCAGGGGCAGCAAGGGGGCACAGAAAGGAAAAACGGGCACAATCAGGGGCAGCAAGGGGGCACAGAAAGGAAAAACGAGCACAATCAGGGCCAGCAAGGGGGCACAGAAAGGAAAAACGAGCACAATCAGGGGCAGCAGCAGGGCACACAGACGGAGCTGTGTGGTGGGGAGCGACCTACCAGTCAAGGTCAGGGGTCGCTCTCTCACCACGCAGCGGCCGCCATAAATGGGGAGGTGGGAGGAAGGAGCAGGGAATGGGGCAGCGAATGGGCAGTGAGGGGGCGGGGCCACAGGCGCAGCGGCGGGAAACAGGCACAGAAGGGAAAACGAGCACAATCAGGGCATCAAGGGGGCACAGAAAGGAAAAAACGAGCACAATCAGGGGCAGCAAGGGGGAACAGAAAGGAAAAAAAAACGAGCACAATCAGGGGCAGCAAGGGGGCACAGAAAGGAAAAAAACGAGCACAATCAGGGGCAGCAGGGGGCACAGAAAGGAAAAACGGGCACAATCAGGGGCAGCAAGGGGGCACAGAAAGGAAAAACGAGCACAATCAGGGCCAGCAAGGGGGCACAGAAAGGAAAAAATTAGCACAATCAGGGGCAGCAGCAGGGCACACAGACGGAGCTGTGGTGGTGGGGAGCGACCTACCAGTCAAGGTCAGGGGTCGCTCTCTTCACCACGCAGCGGCCGCCATAAATGGGGAGGTGGGAGGGAGGAGCAGGGAATGGGGCAGCGAATGGGCAGTGAGGGGCGGGGCCGCAGGCGCAGCGGCGGGAAACAGGCACAGAAGGGAAAATGAGCACAATCAGGGCATCAAGGGGGCACAGAAAGGAAAAAAACGAGCACAATCAGGGGCAGCAAGGGGGCACAGAAAGGGGAAAAAACGAGCACAATCAGGGGCAGCAAGGGGCACAGAAAAGAAAAAAACGAGCACAATCAGGGGCAGCAAGGGGGCACAGAAAGGAAAAACGGGCACAATCAGGGGCAGCAAGGGGGCACAGAAAGGAAAAACGAGCACAATCAGGGCCAGCAAGGGGCACAGAAGGGGTTGGGACCATTATACATTTGATGGCTGGGCCGCATCCATGCGGTCAAAATGACGGTTCTGTCAAAAATGCTGTATCTATTTCAGGCCCTACCTATAAGCCTCAACCGGGACTTCTTTTCCACACTATGTACAATGTACAATGATCACTCGTTATGTACGGCAGAATAGAAAAAACGCCTAGCCTTCAAACTGCTCAGATGATCTAGAGACGATGGTGGTGTGGCTCTTCTAGACTTTGCCCTATATTATGAGGCAGCACAACTTAGAGTAATTGCAGAGTGGTCCCTAAGAGAATCTGATATACATTGGTTACATATGGACAGGGCAATAGTGGGGAGAACTATCCGGGATGTGCTCTGGAAACCAAGGGCGGATCGACCTAGGAATGCTTATCTGAGTACACCAACCCAGACTACACTCAAGTTTTGGGATGAGGTTGCAGAATGGATGACCTTTCCCAACCCATACACCCGATTCATTTCAATCCCACCTTTCCCCTGGCAATGCAGCCAGGACCCTTTGATGCTTGGAGGGATGGAGGCTGATTAACACTATCAGATCTCTTCCATAACTATGATATCTTAACCTTCGAACATTGTCAATGTGAATTTGGCCTCCCACCCACTGAACAATACCACTATTACCAGCTTAAACAATGGGTATTAAGTCCAGAAGTCAGAGCAGCAGCCACCCGAGAATTAACACCTATAGAAAAGTTTGTTAGGAGGGGAGGATCCTCATGAGGCGTAATCTCCTTTCTATATGCTTTGTTATTGTCCACACTGCACACGGCCAGACTCCGCTTCATGGATTTCTGGGAACACACATTAGGATTCGAGATCACTGAGGGACAGTGGAAAGCTCTCTGGAAAGACATTGCTAAAAACAATCATTCTACTGGTATGAGGAGGTCCATTACAAAACACTTTATGACTGGTATCTTTATCCCATAATACTGAAGCAGCTCTTCCCGGAGACCTCTGATCTGTGTTGGAGAGGCTGCGGTTTGCTGGGGGACTTCCGCCATATTTGGTGGGATTGCCGAACTATTCACCCTTTTTGGAGGTAAATTTTGGTGCAGATCAGGAAAATTCTGGGATATCCTGTCCCTGACACTCCAGAATTTGCACTTTTAGGTCTCAGAAATAACTCCCTGCAATATCAGATGAAGAGAGATAAAGCTATTATGTGGGTTTGTTTAGGGACGGCCAAGTGCGATATAGCAGCATCAGGGAACAAAAAGGAAGCGCCCACCCTAACTGAATGGCACGCCGTCCTCTCGAGGGCACTCACAATGGAAAGAGTGGCAGATATTTTTAGAGATAATTTAAAAAACTTTGAATACTACTGGGAACCTGTAGTGGATTACCTGTTACGAGGCCTACCCTTGACAACATGCCCCCCAACTACTAGAGTGCTGCACCTCTTCCAATTCTAATCTAAGAATAACATAGCCAGAACAACCTTAACAATAAGCTATATATGTTTGATTGAACTGTTTCTCCTCTTGACTCCGTTTATAGTTCACATGGACTGACCATCCAATCCTATCCCATCCAACACCTGTTACACGTTTCGGGGAGGGTTAAAGCAGGAGGGGGTGGAGGGTGGGTCTGGGGAAAGTTTCTGCTCTGTAAAGTTTAAGAACCAGCAAATGACTATTTTGAATGTTTAAATGTCAAAGCAATCCCACGTTTACTGAGCAACTATATTAACTTTATAATACAATTACGACCATTGGGAAATGTGTAACTATGTATTTGTCATTGCTTGCTATTACACCTAAACTAATAAAAAGAAGATTGAGAAATAAAAGGTTTATTTTTTTTTATTTACTGCTAATTTAATGCAGTTAGAATAAAAAGAAGGTTTGGTGGTGAGGAACAAACTTCTATACTTCCTCAAGCCCTCACTAAAAGTGCCATAGGCCTTTACGCCACTGCCTTTCAAGTTGGTGTAGCCTGAATTTGGTTGATTTCAGTTCATCATTTAACCACAAATTGCATTTAGAAGGAGACTGTATAATTCGAGTATATTCTGGGACATGTACATCATGGGCATGCTGCAGCCAGTTGAAAAAAACAACAGATGTCTGTTCAACAAAGGGGTTGAGGATTTGGCAGGTTTCACAGAGGGTGTTAGATATTTCCTAGAGATTCACCCTGCTTCAATTGGGGAAGGTACTCAGTGAAGTCTTCAGAAATGCTTCAACTTTATTGAGGTGGTGAAGTTACCATTTGCAAGTTGGACCAACACCTACTCGATAATTGTCTTTTGTGACTATACCAAATCCAAAATATGTCCTATGTGATTGGTAGTTAATTAGACCTGTTGTGTGAAAGATAAAGAAGATATTAGGTCAACGCACTTTTGGACCTTGGAATTTGCAGGAGGGTTGTTGTATCAAAATTTTAAATCAACAATTGCCAGGAGATGGTTAAATGAGGTGACAAGGCTGCATTTGAAATCAAAGAAGGAGTCAGTAAAGTTGTGTATGCAGTGTGGTGGGCTATATTGAAAGTCAGTAACACCTACCCACACAATTTAGCATATGATACTGTGAAGTCCTTCACCTCAGTCTCCAATCATTTATCCCCCATTTCTTTAGACAATATAAGATCCCCTCTCGCCAATACTCTCCCCGCACTCGATCCATCTCGATCTCACCACATATCCCCCAGTACAAAAATCCTCCATACACCTTCCCTCCAAACCATCCAACATCCCATGGTCATTGACCAACAACCTAACCCCTTATCCCACGGCCACCCCCAAACTGCTAAAATCCCCACCATCTGCCTAATCCCTACACACAGCTCCCCCAAATCTGTTTCACAGCACATCCACTATCGAGTCAGCGCTATACGAGCTAAAAAAATACACTACACCTCATGAGGGCTGACATCCAAAACCTAATACATATTACCTCTAATTTGGATCACAAAGGCATGAATCAAAATAATCATTACAGGACCCTAAACAATCCTTGTTCTCAAATGCCCTACTCCCATCAGTCTGGTCAACTCCAAAACCCCTCTTACTTTTTGGAACTGCAAACCGAATTTTGACCTATCCTCCAGACACAATAGACTGATTAGTGACTTATCTTAAAATGACATCCTCTCCCTTCTCAACGCCTATAACCAGGCACCTATCAACCACTCTATGCATCTGGGGAAAAACCACACAGTCATCTCTCACCCACATAGGGTCCCCCATCCTATCCCAAGGTCCATCACTAAATCCAACCTCAAACTAGTCCCCATATCTCATCCACCTACAACTGCAATCAAAACCAACATGAAATGTGCATTACTCAATTGTCGATCTGCTGCAAAGCATGCTGCGGACAATTCTGATCTTATCCTTATTTATGACCTGGATCTCCTATGACTCACTGAAACATGGCTTAATGAGTCTTCATACCCCATTTTGGACCTGCTAGTCCCACCCAGCTATGACATTATCCGTATGGATTGCTCAGGCCGTATAGGCAGGGGTATTGCCTGTTTGCACTGGAGAAATCTCCTGATAAAACAATCTCACACTCAAGCTTTGTCCTCTTGCGAATAACTGGGGATCAATATTTCAACCAATGTCAACACCCTGTGTACGCTGCACATGATCTACCACCCACCTGTGATAAACACACTTTCTTAGAAAAATTCATGGAGATTATCTCTACCAACGACAGGTCACAAAACAAACAGATTTGTCTTGGTGACTTCAATATCCACTGGAATGCCACAAATGACCCTCTGGTGAATAGCTCCAAATCCTTCTCCACAACCTCAACCTGGTTCAATCTTGCAACAGCCTGACACACAATAAAGGGGCCACCTTAGACCTAATAATTGCAAGAGTACATACAATCCAAATTGAATCTATCTTACCTTGTGACTCGACAGACCACCACTGCATTATCTTCCACATATCTGAAAGGATAGTTACCACTAAAGGCCAACCTGTGAAAGCTAAATGTTGGACCAGTGGCACCAGAAACATCAACCCACTCACACTCGCTCCTCTCATTAGCAACATTCTATCCCAGCCCACTTCCACCTCAGACACACAGGACCTCACTGACCATTACATCAATTCCATGTACAACATCATGGACGCCATTGCACCCAAACAATTAAAAAGAATACAGATCACAAAATCTAACCCTTGGTTCGATCAAAGCCTTAAAGACGACGAATGCTCACTAAGAGCAGCCGAAAGATCTTGGAGACTCTCTTCCTGCTCAACTAATCTCAATCTACTGAAACTAAGAAGAAAAGACTACAACAGGCATATCAGAAGATCCAGAGTTTCTTTCTGCAAACAACAACTTGACAAGGCTGAAAACCATTTAAAAAAACTGTTTGAGCAGATCAAAAGTCAAACTAATATGACATCCAATCCTCTTCCCTCTGAGATCTTAATCCCGCCCAGCTGTGAGCTATTTGCTTTCTTATTGAATGAGAAAAAGAAGCAAATTGACACAGAACTCAAAACTGCTTTAGAGCTCTTACCCATCATCACCTCTCCACATCACCTCCCCTTCTACCAAGGAGTCCACCCCATTGTCACTCCTCCATAGCAAAAACATTGCCTCTTGGTCCAGATTTAAAACTTTCAATGAATCTGATGTCTCAAATCTATTATCCGCCCTGAAATACTCAAACCACTACAGCAACCCCTTACCTTCAAAACTGCTCAATGAGATCAAACACTCCCTTCTCCCTTTATGGACCAGGATTATTAATGTTTCTCTAACACAAGGCTCCATTCCAGACTGTCAAAAAAGTGGTCAAGTTACCCCTAAACTAAGAATCCGACGCTGACCAGTCAGAACCCAACAACTACCACCCTATTACCAATATCTCAACCCTAGCCAAGCTCCTGGAAAAATGCATGCACCAACAGATCAATTCAAACTCCTCAACCAATACCAATCTGGCTTCAGGTCGGGTCACAGTACCAAAACTGCCCTAGTCCATACCGATGATGATGCCCTGAGTATTCTTGACCAGAATGAATCCTGCTTACTAATTCTCCTAGATCTGTCAGCTCCGTTTGACACCGTTATACATGAGAATTTTTTGAACCCCCAAAAAACAGGATGTGTTTATGTGGTACTGTGTTACAATGGTTCTCCTTATTGTTACATAATAGAACTCAAATAGTTAAGTTCAATCATGCTATATCCATCCAAACTCCATTCACGAATAGCATCCCTCAAGGCTCCTCTCTCTCCCTCACTCTCTTCAGCTTGCTCATGGGACACCTGACTGAAATCCTCCAACTCTATAACATCTCATACCATATGTATGCTAATGATACGCAACTGTACCTAAAAATCACCTCTCCAGAAGATATTGGCATTCTTAACAACACACGAACAACAACTCAACACTTCTTGACACATAACAACCTCAAACTTAACGCCCTCAAAATTGAATTCCTCCTAATCTCTCCTCCCAGTCACACTCCAAACATCAAAGAATGGCTCAGCGATCTAACAGCCTTGAACTGTACCCCACAACCTCAGCCAAATCGCTAGGACTAATATTGAACAATCACCTCTCTATGCAGGATCACATCAGCGCCGCCACAAGAGGTGCCAACTACCAACTGCAGGCTCTAGGGAAATTAAAACCTTTCATTCCGACTGCTGATGTCAGGAAAACAGTTCAAGCGCTAGTGATCTCCAAACTAGACTATAGTAGTGTGACCCTCATGGGTCTACCTAAATCAAAATTGCCACCGTTGAAGGAAACTTTTAATGCAATAGCTTGACTTATTACATGCTCCAAAAAAAAGGTATCATATCATCGAAGATCTCAAAACACTGAACTGTGTGCCATATGAAGCAAAGATACACCTACAAATTGCTGACTTAAATCATAAAGCTCTTCATCACAACACTCCAACTTACCTTACCAAGAAACCTGTCCTATCAGGTGAGAACAAATCCTTAAGAAGCACAGACTCCCTTTCACTGATACCCTTCAAATTAAAAAAAAGAAAACCAACAAGCGCTCCTTTTTGGAATGGCCCCCAAAATTTGGAACTCACTTCCTCTGGAGACCAGAACCAACCCCTCAACTGCCCTATTAAATGAAGTGTTAAACATCTACTAATGACCAAACTCCTTCCCCATTGAAAATGCAACCTCCCACGAACCCTTCTCCCTCTTGCCCATCTACAAGCTATTTGGCCTGCATTATGAACCCTTTGTTACTCCCCACGATTACATTATTCAAGACCTTACGTCCACCAACCTACATCCATCATATTACTCACCTTTACCATTCTCACAATTGTATACTTCTATTTGTTTATGCGTTTCCATTTCATGATGTATAGTGCCTTTGATCCGCGATAGGGCCACTTGTATTTGCTTTTCTGTTTACCTCCTCAACATACAGTGCTCTGATACCTGTAAGGGTCAGGTTTATGCTATATAAAACTCAAGAATTAAATAAAATAAAAAATAAATAAATACATATATTGGCCATGCACATTAGACAGCAAGAGGGAAATGACATTCTTACCGTCATAATGTCAGCTTGAGGAATAGTGGTGCAGATCACAAAAGGTGAATTAGGGGTATAGCAGGTGATAATGGCAATCACCCACCCTTCTTGTGAGAGCCTCTATTGGTGTTAAAAATAATGTATTGAGAGTGTAATGCCTCTAAGATATCAGGCATAGATTACTGTTCTAGCCAGGTTTCTGTAAGGCAGAGTATGTCTTGTGAGTTCTCCAGCAACAAGTTGTAGATTTCAGTGGTATGCTTTCTCGGGGACCTGGTATTGAAGAGAGCCATGAGTAGGGAATGATAGGAATTGCTGGGGCGGGCAAACAGGAGAAGAGCTGAACAAAGATGAACCTGTTGTGGCGGGGACTGGAGCATACTCCACCGTAGGAGGGTTTCTAAGGAGGCCTGCTCTCCACAAGGTCTCAGTAACATTTCAAGAAAAGGGAGAACTGACCAGGTTTAAATTGTGAAACTCCAAGTACGGACAGTAAAGAAAAAGGGTGGGGTCCCTGGTCGGTCATTGACGGGTGCAATCAGGCTTACATTTGGCCTACCTTTGGGGCACCAGTGGCGCGTCGGCTGCGCGCACGCACTACCGTGCACATTTATAGAGCTTCTAGTTAGCAGTCATAGAGAACTATGCTGCTAGCTTTCAAAATGGCTGCCAAAAACAAACTAAACAGAGCAAGGTAAAACAGAGAAAACAAAGCTTTAAAACACACAGTTATAAAATAGCCAGGTGCAAAAATAGAAATGATTTAGAGCCTCACAGTGCCACACAAACTCACCCCCAGAGTTATCGGCACGCATGTTCTGCCATTTATAATCCTTTTATTTAGCAGCCACAGAGAACTAAAATGAATTAAACAGAGCAAGGTAGAGCAGACAAAACAAACATTTAAAAGACACAGTTAAAAAATTGGCAGGGGCCAAAATAGAAATTATTTAGTGCCTCAGAGTGCCAAACTGTACCCCGTAGAGTTATTGGCATGCCCACACTTCCCTGCACCGCAATAGGGCTTCTAGTTAGCAGCCACAAGGAAAAAGACTGCTAATTTAAAAAATCACAGGCAAAAATTAGCTAAACAGAGCAAGGTATAGCAGAGAAAACAAACGTTTAAAAGAGCCAGGTGCACAAATAGTCATGACTTAGTGCGTCAGAGTTCCAAACAAATTTTCCCCACAGAGTTATCAGCACACAAGCACTGCCCTGTATATTTATAGGGCTTCTAATTAGCAGCCACAAAGAACTAGACCACTAACCTTTAAAATGTCAGCCAAAAATGAACCAAAAAGAGCAAGGTAATAAGCCTTTAAAATGCACAGTTAACAAATAGCCAGGTGCAAAAATAGCAATGATATGATGCATCAGGGCATTAAACAAACTTTCCCCACAGAGTTATAATCAATCACATGCTGCCCTGCATATTTATAGGGCTTCTATTTAGCAGCCACAAAGAACTAGACTGCTAACTTTCAAAATACCAGCCAAAACAAGCTAAACAAAGCAAGGTAAAGCAAAGAAAATAAAATTTTAAAACTCACAGCTAACAAATAGCCAGATGCCAAAAGAGCAATGGTTTAGTGCCTCTGAGCATCAAACAAACTCCCCACCCCCCCAGAGTTTTCGTCATGCACACACTGCCTTGCGTATTTAGAGGGCTTGTATTTAGCAGCCACAAAGAACTAGACTGTTAACTTTCAAAATGGCGGCCAGAAATGAGTTAAATAGAGCAAGGTAAAGCACAGATAACAAACATTTAAAACACACAGATAAAAAATAGCCAGGTGCCAAAATAGTAAAGATTTCCCCCCAGAAGTTTCAGCATGCATGCACTACCTTGAACATTTATAGGGCATCTAGTTAGCAGCTACAAAGAACTAGACTGCTAACTTTCAAAATGGTGGCTAAAAATGAGCTAAACAGAGCAAGGTAAAGCAAAGAAAACAAACTTTTAAAACACACAGGTGCAAAAATAGAAATGATTTAGTGCCTTAGAGTGCCCAAAAAACTTTCTCCCCAGAGTTATGTGCAGTGCATTGACCGTAATGCACTTATAATAAGGCGGACAGAACAACCCCATGGTTTGACAGAAAATGAACGTGACAAGCAGTCAAGACCATGAAGTCTCTCTTTACTCAAGTCAGTAAAGACATGGTGGTTCAAATCTAATGTAGAAAATAATTTTGGTCTACAGTCCTGTTTCCAAATTAGATAGAACAATCTAGAAAGCTACACAGATACTCAAGTACTGGGCCATGGAAGGTATAAATCTATGAACAGCCCTTTAAGGCAGATAATAACTCTTAATCTGAAAGTTAAGGAAGCACATTATTCTCTCTGTGCTTGTCTGCTGACAAAATATGCATTGTATATTGGCAACTAAATCAGCTGAGTATCAAACTTCTTATACCATGTGTAGTGTTGCCATCTGACCGGTTTTCTACAGGCACCACCAGAATTTTTATGTCGATAGTGGGACAAAAATTAGCGAAATCACCTAAAAACAGTATTTGTGGCCATTATCTGTACATATTGCAAACAGCTGTAAGCTTGCAGACGTCTGCCATCTGACCTCAAACTGAGAGCAGATAAGCGTTCCCATCGTGAACTGTAGTGAGCACACAAACTTCCCACCTGTCTGATTGCAAGCAATTTGTTGCAATGCAACACTCCTCTCTGTCCTTTTTGGAGCTTCAAAAAAACAAGTTTGTGAGGGAATCCATTGCGGTGCGTTATAATTGTATCACAGACAACAGTGCCAGCTTTGTAGAGTTCGCTAAACAGTCGGATTCTGAGTCCTGTATACAGGTTATCTACATGAAGCTTATAAGGTCCGCCGTCAACTCACACCACTTCCTCCTCACAACCACAAAGAAAACATCCCTCCAAGACAGAATAAGTGCCAATGCACACAACTGCAAAGAACTATTCGCCATCGTCAAGGAGTTCGCCAGGCCCAACAGCAAGACCACAGACATCCCTCCATCCTAAGACCTCTGCAACAAACTTGGTACCTTCTTCCACCACAAGATAAGACAGATCTACGACAGCTTTGACACCGTAGACCCTGCCACTACGCCCGCCACCACTGCACGCAACCACACCGCACCCCAACAGACCATGCTCTGCTGGACCCTGCACACAACAGAGGATACACTCAAGATCATGAAGAGCATCCAGTCAGGAGCTCCGTCGGATCCTTGCCCGTACCACATCTTCCACAGAGCAGCCGCCGTCATTGCCCCCCAGCTTCGCCACACCATCAGCTGCTCCATCAAACTGTCACCTTCCCAGAGGACTGGAAACAAGCTGAGATCAGCCCCCTGCTGAAGAAGCTGTCCTCGACCCGAAGAACCTCAAGAACTTCAGACCCATCTCACTCCTCCTCTTCCCAGCCAAGGTCATCGAGAAGGCCATCAACGGCCCAACTCTCTGTATTCATAGAAGTGAACCATGTCCTGGACACCTCCCAATCCGGCTTCCGAAGCAACCACAGCAGAGAGACCACACTCAAACACCGACAATATCCACTCCCTCCTAGACGGGGGTGAGACTGCAGCCCTCCTCCTACTTCACCTATCATCTGCCTTCGATACAGTCTCCCACCACACCCTTATCACAAGACTCCACAACGCCGGCATCTGTGACAAGGCACTGGACTGGAACCACTCCTACCTCACTGGCTGGACTCAGCGAGTCCGACTAGCCCCTGTCCTCTCAGAACTTACAGAGACCATGCTCTCAACTTCAGCATCATACTGTTCCGAAAGACATTCAGATGGATCCCCACAGAATCCAGAAAGACCGTTAACCACGCACTCATAACCAGCAGGCTCTACTATGGCAATGCACTTTACACCGGCGTCACCCAGAAACAGCTGAAGAAACTACAGAAACATCCAAAATGCCACAGCCAGACTGGTTCTTGACATCCCCCGCCGCAGGCACATCACGCAACACCTCCGACAACTCCACTGGCTCCCAGTCAACAAGAGATTCATCTTTAAGCTTCTCACACATGCCTACAAAGCTCCCCATGGTGAAGGATCAGAATACCTGAGCCACCGCCTCGCATTCCACGTACCCGCCAGACACCTCCCTTTGCCCAGCTCACCCTAGCTTCTGTTCCCAGGATCCACAAGACCAAAACCGGTGGAAGTTCATTCTCCAAACCTCACCACCAAGACCTGGAACACCCTGCCCCTCTACCTCAGGCAATCTGTGTCCCTGACCCAATTCAAGAAGGACCTCAAGACCTGGCTCTTCGAATGATCCGAAACCCAGAGGAACCAGCAGCCCCAACCCCCAGCGCCTTGAGACCCTCACGGGTGAGTAGCTGCACTTCACAAGCCTGTGATTGATTGATAACCTTTGTCAAAGAGAGATTGGGCAAGCTCCCATACGATATGCTCTCTAACTCCTAACATGGAAGGGCAACCTCCAGGATTTACTGTGGAGTCCTTTCCTCTATATACAATCAGGCTGTACGTATAATCAGTACAGCTCTCACACAACATGTACATCATGTCAGTCTCTCTTTGTACAAGATCAAGGACTCATCAACTGCTATATTCTTCCCAGGAGTGTAATTCAAATAAAATATTCCATGGCAAGCCATATTCAGTCATGGTCTGGGGGGTCCCAGGGCAATGCAGCGGAATTTTCATTAAAAAGCAGCACACACTGCAAAATCAAAAGCATGACTCTGCTCATGACCAGTGTAAGGCTCGGGTAGACTTGTAGGAATGTATGGTTGGTTTTTGCACTATTCTCATGTACAGGGTTAGGCCCTGAAATGCGCCAAGTGAATTGGAAATCCATGGGCATGCCCAAGAGTGAGGTGCAAAATGCAAATTTGTTTGGTGCACATATTTCTCGAGGATGTCTCCATCCAGAAAAGATGAACTAGGCAATAGGGAAACAATTTACAGTATTGACCCTACATCTGTCATCTGTAGTGAATGGGAAAATTGTAGCTGAACTCAATTAGGAGTATGCAAAGTGAGCACTCTGCCTGTGCTCAGTAAGGTACCTGCCTGCACTCTGCATTGGGCTAGCATGTCACTGGCTCCCTGCTACACAGATTATGCTTGCAAAAGTACAAAACGACTGCCATTGCCATGGTCCTGTAAATCACTGGAAGATGAATCATCATCTAAAGTAATCACGTCCAAATTCTTCTCTCTGACCTCTTCCCTCAAATGCTGCCTCACAGCTCTCCTCCATTTTTTTGAGTTAGAGCCTTAGAAGCAGTCAGAGATACCAGTTTTCTATCGAAAACTCTCTAGCATAGGTAAAAATTAGAGATATTCATAGAAATTAATGGTATGTCTGTGCTATGAACTGATAGAACGAAATGCAATGCTATGAGTGTGAATTGTGGTAAAGTGTAATCACAATAACAACAGTTTCAAACGAGAAAAAACACTTATTGGAGTCAATGCTTCAAAGAACTGCTTTAAAACAGGTAGGAGAAAAAAGCAAAAAATAATTCAAGTTTCAACACACCCAATAAGGGAAAAGCACATTACGTCAAATTGTCCCCAATGGCAGGAGAAATGTTTTTTGTGAGACGTTCTCCTCAAGAAAGAGCAGCATAGGGGTGACTCAAAATGACGTAAGCCATGTGCACCACAAGCTCCTCTGCTCACCACAACATAGGGCAATCCATCAGCCCACATACACCACTGATCAGTTACTGTGCCATTCACATTTTACTCCAACCCAGGGTAGCATATGTAATTGGGAAAATGGGTGAGCACTCTTCAGCCATTGATTAGTTCATGTGCCATTCACACGGTACTTCTATCCAGCATGGCATAGATCATGGAAAATGAATAAACCCACTTCAGCCATTAATCACTTATTCAGCCATTCACATTTTGCTTTCACCAACCACAGCATAGGATAAAGTTTCAGCCCATGTCAGCCTTTGATCAGTTATTATAGCATTCACATTTTACTGCCACCCACAACCACATACATTATGCGGAAATTAGTAATCTCACTTCAGCCATTGATCAGTTATTGTGGCATTCACATTTTGCTTCCACTCATCACAACATTCTCATGTGGAAATGGTTGAGCCCACTTCATACTTTGACAAGCTATTTTGCCATTCACATGCTTCTTCTACACAGCATGACATACATCATGTGTCAATGGCTGAAACCCACTTCAGCCATAGATCAGTTATTCAGCCATTTATATTCATTCCGCAACATAGGGCAAAAAGTCAGGCCACTTCAGCCATTGTCCAGTTATTGTTTCATTTACATTTTACTCTACCCACCACAACATGTACCTTGGGGTAAATGCCCACCTCTTCATTTACTGTCCTGTCTGAGGGTGGGGGTTCCAGAAAAGCCCCAGGCAATAGAAGTAAAGGAAATGACCGCCAAATGTTCTCTTCCCTGATTGTGTCCCCCTTAATTGGCCCCAAGGGAGGAATAATCACTCCCTCAGTTTAGAGTTTACATTTCCAGAAAGGTACTGCATGTAATCCTTGAGGTAAGTAAGTCTTCTTCTAACTTGGGCTCCAGCAAGGGGTAAACCCATACCTGAATTAAGCTAAACTTTAACACCATGTTCAGAGTTTGAACCCTTTGCAAACACACCATTTTTGGGTTCATCATTCTGCCTCCCCTCCACCCACGAGGTACCTCTTGTCAAGTGTGACATGCTCCACACCTCCCTATTCTCCAGCACCACCACATTGTTTCTGACCTCAAGAATCCGGAAATGTCCCATGAACTTGGATTCACCCTTGACAAACCAACTTTGTCTCCTCACATACACATATGCCCCTACCTTCCAAACTCTGTGAATAGCATCATGTTTAGTTAGCATCATATTACTCTTTATATTCTCTTTGATGATCTGCCACTCTATCCAAACTAGATCAAACCATTTCTCTCTTCTGTTCTAACCATCTGGGGTTAACTTTGGGACCAGCTATCTGCCCCTTCAAACAATGGAATGGTGACCTTTTAGTCACCGTGTTGGGAGTGGTACAGTACGCCCATAATTTTTCTCTCAAGATTTTTCTAAGAGATCCTCTGCCACCTACTGCAGCTTGAGCACAGTCCCTCACTAACACATTCATATTTTCTGCAATGCCATTGGCCTGGGGGGAATACAGCACCATGCAAGGATGCTCAATTGACAATTCATCAAGAAAGCCCTTCATCTCGTTTGAAACTAACTGGACCCCATTATCTGTAATGATTATTCTCAGGATCCCTTCGCATGTAAATACATCTTTAAAAACTCCATTACACTCACTGTAGTTATGGAAGTAGTACAGCAAGCAGTCACCCATTTGGACGTATAGTCGACCAATATAAACACATATCTTTCATTAGGGGCCAGAAAATTAAAAGGCCCAACAATGTCTAAACCCAGGTTGGACCATGGCTCTTCTGGTATCTCCACAGGAGACAGGGGTGCACTTCTCACCACTCTGGATTTTCACTACTCGAACACATCCAACAATCTCCTACCAGACCCTCCATCTGTCTATCAAGACCCGGCCACCAGTAGCTTTTTCTCACCCCTGCCTTGGTGAGGTTCTGGCCCAGGTGTCCTTTATGGGCCAAATTCATTATGTTGTCCCTCAATCCTTCCGGTGGAACCAAACGGTCCCCTCTGAACAGTTTACCATCAATGTTAATTAGTTCCTCCTTCACTCCCCAAAACGTTTTGATCTGATCCGAAAATAGTTTGTGTTCCGGCCATCCCTCTACCACATGTTTCTTCACCTCCGCCTAAATCGCATATTTCTCTCATTCCACACTCCATTCCACTTCAATCAGGGCTGATTCTGTCACCCACATCAGTGGGATGTCAGCTCCACTTGCTCCTCCCTCCAGTGGCAGCCTGGAGAGACAGTCTGCTGCTGTATTACGGAGTCCCGGAAGATGCTCCACATTGAAATTGAAATCAAGTACACTTTCCACCCACCTTTTGATTCTAGGGGTCGACATTTTGAACCTTTGCACATAAATACCTGTACCAAAGGCTTGTGGTCAGATCAAAAGGTGAAAGGCAAGCCCCAGAGAAACAATTTGAAGTGATGAACCGCCCACACACATGGAAGGGCCTAATGCTCAATGACAGAGTATCTCTCTTCCGCCCCTTTGAGAGAGTGTGAGACAATAACTTTTTCTTCGCCATCTACAATCTGGTCTAAGACTGCTACCAATTCCCTGAGACTGGCATCGGTGGTCAAAACTGTTTTGTTTGTCAAATCGAAATTTCCCAAACTGGCCATGCTTCCAATCACCCTTTTTTTCTTTGAAAAGACCTCTTAGCATTAAGCTGACCACTCGAACTTGACTTCTTTCTTCAACATTGCCCTCAATGGCATTACCATACTGGCAAACCCCTGAACAAATTTAGAATAATACTCGGCCAATTAAAGGAATGACTGAACACCATCCTTATCAGCTGGAGCAAGAGCTTTCATAATGGACTCAGTCAAATTCACCTTCCCCTGAGTTGGTATGTCCAAGGTAAGATACCATGCCCACTCTTTATTTGCATTTCTCACATTTCAACGTGAGTCCACTGGCCCTCAACCTCTCCAAAACTTGCCTCAAAATGACATCATGAGCTGTACTGTCCCATCCATAAACAAGGATGTCATCCTGGAAGAACAGCATATTACTGACTCCATCCAGGACTGCCTTCATTAGTCTCTGGAAGCTTGAAGCCAGGCCAAATGGCATCTTTTTAACCTGTAGGCTCCCAGCGGTGTTACAAAAGACGTGAGGTGACAGGAATCTTTGGGCAACATCACCTGGTGGTAGGCTGCAAAAAGATCCAACATGCTAAACACATGAGCCCCATTTAGCATGGATAACATTTCCGCTATATGCGGTAGAGGCTGGCAGTCCACCCATATACATTGGTTAAGCCTCTGTTCTTGATCATGACAGTCACTGCTGTTTGGCTGCCGAGAGTACTCCACCTCATCTTTTGTGGAGATTGTGTTCCCTTTTGTTGTGGTTTATAAATTACTCTCCAAAGATTCATTCTTGTCAATTCAACTGGGAATACTTTGGCCCTCACTCTAATGTGCTCCCATCCTCTTTGTCATTGTGACATGGCCAAAGGCTATTGATTTCAAAACTGTCAGAATACGGTACATCGGTGGATATAATTCTTACAGGGGATTTATCCAGCAATGATTGGTCCTTGTATTAAGTGAGTTCTGAGTTGGCTGTTTTTATTGCATAAACACATTTTTCAACTTTTAACTTGTGCACTGTGTGATCACTTTAGAGCACAAAAAGTTCGAGTTTCCCCTCATGACTCTTTGAGAGTCATGAGGTGGAACCCTGAAGCCTGTGGAAGGAGGATTCCAGGGTGGAGGGGAGGGGAGTGCTTTGGTCATTAAAATGTGGTTTGATTAGTACATTACATGTAATGACAACCTTGTGGATGACCAACTATAAAAAGAAATACATTTATAATTATTATCAATGACACATCTCCTAATTTCTCAATTAATTATTTAACTTCAATCCAAACGCATTGTTCATATTAAAGGACGTTTTTAAAACGAACATTTAACCCGTAGGCTCACAAGAGAGCCTTTTTAAGGTTGTGCCCAGGGTCTATGCTTCGAAAAGATACTTTCAAAGCATACGTATCAGGAATTGAGCATATATTATTAAAAATTCAGACTGTTGACTCTTTGTAGGAGAAACAAGGACGACAGCGTTGGGCTAAGTTCGCTGCACATGCCACTCTTTTCTGAAGACAAAATTGTCAAATTCCTGTAGACAAGGCCTAAATGCATTCAGTCTTTTCGTCTTTCACAAATGAGTCTTAAAATACTACTATTTTCAGAAAATCAGCAGCTTTGCAGGCAAAAGTTCACAACAGCGTCAGCGATTTCCATGTAAATTTGCAGGTGCAAAAACATTCTTGCCTTTTACTTTCTGCACATAATCTCTGTAATGACGGTGCAGACTGAAATGTGTTCTTTTGATGATGTATTGCAGAATATTCGATGAAGCCAGAGTACATAGAGAGCATGTTCGTTATCCTTAAATAAAAAATAAGGACCACGTAATGCTGGATCTTCAAAACAGCACCGTATATTTCAGAAGCATAGTTGGAATTCGTAACAGAAGCGAAAAACGTGCTTGCTTTCAGATGCCTTCCAATAAATATGTCCTTTTTTTTGTACATTATGAAGCTTGTTGAGAACTGCCAAATCATTTTCTAATCAGTAAAATCAATGTGGTCACCAAGGTGACCTCCCCAGGTACCAACGCGTAACAATTCCGCATTCTGGGCCAAAACAAATGTGGTGTTCCAAGTTCAAAAACGCATAGACATTCACAGCTACCTTCAGGTCTAGAAAGCAGAATTTTTCCCCTGTTGCGGCAAAGAAACAGCGATACTCCATGTTATTAATGAGGACCTATGAAACTCTGACTTTCCTGCCGAATCCCTCAACACATTCTTTCTGCAGAATTTGATATAATTCACTTTAAATATTTTTTTTTTTTTAGATCAAATATCTTTATTGTTATTTAAAAAATAGAGAATACATTCGTAATATATTGCAATACAACAAATCATTATGAAATATATGTTAAGTAAAAATCGAAAAATTACAGATTCAAAAATAGATCTCATATTAAAGATTAATGTACTGGGCTAAAGAGAAAGAAGTAAAAACATATCATTATTCAGGCAAGAAAACAGAGTATGTAGGTGACATATACTATATGACATAAGTTGAATTAAAAAATATTACAAAGCCCAGGAAAAAGGAATAAAAGAGATCAACAGCTTATACCACGTTGAGGTGATAAACCAGTCGTATTGCTTAATAAATAAAATTGCAAAACAAGAGAGAGCAGAGGAAAAGAAGAAAAGATAGAAAAAAGTAAAGAAAGAGAAAAGAATAGAGGAAGAGGTGGGGACAGCTGCTTCAAAGAGGGAAACAACTAAAAAGTAGGGTCAAAGGGATACTGAGCTACCAACCCCTGAGAAGATAAATCCATATAATCATCCAATGACCTCCATACATTACTAGAAATGGAAGGAGTGTAATGCTTCTCCTCAACCAAAGTATGAGCCCCACGAAGGTATGATACCCATGCCCACCAGGTATGATAAGACAACAAATGAAAAGATTTCCAGTCTGATAGTATAACTTTAACAGCGATGGATATAAGTAAATCTAATAACTGCATATCCGTATTATCAAGGGGTAAAGGAGTAGTTGAAGCCCATGGGCCCAATAAAATCATAGGCAAAGAAAGCTCTAACGATATGTTAAAAATTATTGATAAATGTTTCTGTATTAAACCCCCATAAGTATTGTAATAACGTACATTCAAAAAACATATGTTGATGAGTGCCTGGTTCCAAATTACAGTACCAACAAAGATCACTATCTCTTAAGTTCAATTTGTGCAAGCGAGCAGGGGTCCAATGAAGAAGATTTAAGGTAAAGAATTTAGATTGAATAAGAGAAGGGGCAATTTTATTGCGTAGGGATAATTTTCCAATCAATTGCCAGGTTTCCTGTGAGATATGTTTAAAAATATCATTTTCAAAATGATGAGACCATTTATCATATGTGACTGTAGACTGCAAAGGAAGTGGAGCGGATAGAAATTTATATATTCTGGAGGCAGTATGTCCTGAACGAGACCACATAGAGAGAAGTGAGACAGTAACCGACTCTGTTGCAAGGGATACTTTAGAAAGAGCAACCTTCAATTTCAGGAAAGAATAAAAATCCATATTATTAAGGTAATACTCTCTAGCCAGAAAAGAGAAGGGAAGAGGGTCATGATTAGAATCATAAAGATCTTTTACCAATCTAATACCCCTAGTAGCCCACAAAGAAACCGTATCCTGATCAATATCAGTAACGACTTTAGGATTGTACCATAATGAGGACCACCTCGATTTATGAATAGGCTTAGATACTTTTTGTCAATATACTTTAATGCATTAATCGTGTCTAAGATAATACGATGGGAATGACCAAGAACGAGTTTAGAAGCAGTGAGAAAGGAAGGAGTAGAAAGAGGAGTACACAACTCTCGTTCAATATAAATCCACTGGGGTGTATGTTGGGAGTCTGGCAAAAACCAGAGAGCACCTTGAGAAGCTAAAAAGGCAATTTGATACAAGTTCCAATCTGGAAGATTACAGCCACCCAAAACAGAGGGCTTTCTAAGATGTTTATATTAACCCTGGGCGTAGTTCGTGGAGTTTTGCTACACGAAACTCCGCGAAGTTCCGCGAGCAGCGGAGTTCAGTGCGAACTGCAGTTTATGCTGGTATTCCTGCCGCTCGGGTAGAAATTCTACCCGAGCGGCAGCTCGCTCTCACGAACTTACCAATCGCGATCGCGAACTTACCGTTCGCGATCGCGAGTGGGGAAAAAACTCCGCTGCACATCGCGAAGCGGAGTTTTCTGCACTCCGTGATCTCCGCGGAGTGCGGAGTGCAGAAAACTCTGCAAACTCCGCGAACGGAGCGAAGTTCACCACCCAGGCCTAGTTTATATGCAATTCTAGCACGTTTATCACTCCACAAAAATTTTGAAGTAAGTGAATCAATCTCATGAAAAAAGGAAGAAGAAAGCTTAATGGGTAACATGGAGGATAGGAAATTAATAATCGGAGTTATCATCATCTTAAGAGTTTGAAATCTTTCCCACCAGGAGATATATTTAGGATACCAGGAGGACAAAAGTTCTTTAATTTTAGCTATGATGTGGGATTCATTATAAGAAATCGTATCTGAAAGGTCTTTACAAAACCAAATTCCTAGATATTTAATACGAGTCGATTGCCATTTAAATCCTGAATCGCCCATGTGAGAAGGGAAACACAACGAATTGAGGGGAAACATTTCCGTCTTGTCTTTGTTCAAAGTATATCCAGAAACAAGCGAAAACTCTTTAATGGTATTAGTAATAACCGGAATTGCAGCAACAATATCTTCTGAAAAGATAAGAACATCATCCGCATAGGCGGCTGTTTTAAGTGTATGTGGACCAAATTGAAAACCTTTAATACCTTGGTTCAAGTTGAGTAAACGAAGGAGTGGGTCTATAGATAATAAAAAAAGAAGGGGCGACAAAGGGCACCCTTGTCTAGTGCCCTGACGGAGATTAAAAAAGGAAGACGTAGCCCCATTAACTCTGATATTAGCTTTTGGTTGCGCGTAGAGAGACACATAACCATATTGATAAAAGAATCCCCTAGGTTATGGGATTTAAGCACTGCTTGTAAAAAAGGCCAAGAGACTTTGTCGAAAGCCTTTTCGGTGTCAAGGGCAATCGCCGCCGATGGTAATGTAGAAAGTTTTGCTTTCTCCAAAATATGACAAAAGGTTCGGTTATTATCTCTAGCAAGTCTCCCCTTAACGAAACCAGTCTGGGAATCATGAATAAGAGTAGGGATATGAACTTGTAAACGCTTAGCCAAGATCTTGGCAAACATTTTAGTTTTCATATTTAATAATGAAATTGGACGGAAATTTTTAGGGTCAGAGTGGTCCTTGCCATCTTTCAGAATCACAACAAAAGTTGCCTCAGCAGCTGAGCCAGAGACCTTGCCAGAAAGGACTAAAATATCGAAAACCTCTTTAAGATATTTGATTATTGAGGAAGAAAAGGTTTTATAAAAGGCAATAGAAAACCCATCAGGTCCCGGAGCCTTTCCCAACCAAATAGCCTTAATAGCCTGAATTATCTTTTAGTCTCAATGGATTTCCCCAGATCAATCATATCAGCATACGAAATAGTATTCGTAGGAAACGAGTTCAGAAACTGCTGACAAACAGAAATGTTGAATTGATCTTTAGGAGTGTATAGTTTTTCATAAAAATCCTGAAAGACTTCAAGTATTACTTGCGTATGGAATTTCCTAGAACCATTTTTATCATTAATATAAGAAATCTGGGTAGCCTTGACATTTGTGTTCTGATATTTTAAGGTGGCAACAACTTACCAGCTCTATTTCGCAGTAACAAGTGTCAAGATTTTTGAGCGTGGACACCAATATGAGCTCTTTTAGTGACTATAGAGTTAAAAGAGTATTTCAGATTCTTGATATCCAGAAGTAGAGACTTATCATTAGAACTTCTATATAGCTCCTCCATACGTTTGATCTCATCCCCCAGAGACTGCAATGACTTTCTGATGTCACTATTCCTTTTTGACATTTGTTTAATAATATGACCCCGAATAGTAAATGCATCCTATAGAACAATTGGGGAATTTACAGAAGACTCATTATCTTTAAAGAAGTTAACAATTTCCTCATTAAGCTCATTAACTTCATCCTTATCGTCCAAAATTTCTGTGTTAAGACTCCAATTACGAGGGCCTCTCGTGTAAGATTAAGGATAGTCAGGGAAACCGCAGCATGATCAGAAACGACTATTGGATGGATCATAACATTTATGGTATGTTTTAAAAGAGCAGCATCAACTAGAAGATAATCGATATGAGAAAAACTAGAATGTGCAGAGGAGAAAAACTTGAAATCGCTACCTGTAGGATTATGAATCCTCCAAACGTCAATAAGCTGATGAGAAGAACACATATTGAGCAAATGTTTATGCGACCTAGGAGGACGGAATTTGAAAGCAGAATGTCTATCCAACAAAGGATCCAAGGGCAAGTTAAAATCACCGCCAACAATTGTTCTAGCATCCTGAGGAATGTCAGAAAGTTTTTATGTATGGAACGCCAAAAAAGAGGATCATCAATGTTAGGGGCATATATATTAATGACATATATATCATCTGAACCATTGGACAAGCGAGAAAGTAACCATCTACTATTGGTATCATGCTCAGCAGAAACAAAAGACAGGCCAGATTTTTGGGAAATCAAAGTCACAACTCCATTCTTTTTACCAGAAGCTTCAGAACAAGTATCATCAAGAACCCACTCCTTCCGCAAAAGCAAAGCTTCTTTAAAGGCTATCCTAGTCTCCTGAAGAAGAACAACATCGCCAGATAAGCTCTTGCAATAATCTAGTATCTTGGCCCTTTTGACAGGGTGATTCAACCCACGAACATTAAGTGAGACTACGTTTAAACCAGACATAAATAGACATAAGACCACACAGAAAAAAACATGTGATAAAGAAAAAAGAGAATGTTAACCAATAGATCTACAGATACAAGGGTAAAAGAAGAGCACACAAATCGTAAAAAATATACCGAAGCAGAAGTCCCCAGAGAAAGAGAGATAGAAAGAGAGGAAAAGAAGAACAGAAAGAACAAAAGAAAGAACAAAAGTACTCCAAAGAAAAAAGGAGCATAAAAAGAGAAAAACCCCACCAGGGGATGTCTGTAATAGACAATTTGCATGGGGGAAATGACGTGGAGGAGCAACCACAAAGGCCAACAGACACAATGCAGACCGCTCAACTGTAAATAATTAATTAAATATTTCATTCAGTGACGAAACAAATATAAATGTATTAATGTCTACTCTACTATCAATAGTCTATCAATAATAATAAATAATGCAAGATCTAAAAAATATATCATATTTCATCAGTGAACAACCTAATGTCATATACTGAATAGAAGAGTGAGACAACAATATCAGATAAATATTAAATAAAGATATTATAAATAGCAGTATCAGGTAATTTAAATAACAGTCTAAGACATAATAAATACTAATAAATGGTGTAAGAACTAATAATTGAGGCAGATATAAATAACAATATAAAACATTATAAATCTCAAACCGCTAATGTATCAAACACTACACAATTAATAGCATCTAGGAATAAATACTAGAGTATATGGAAAGTTAAATTACAAATTAAGGCATTATAAATAGCAACATTAGATAATATAAGTAGCAGTCTAGGGCCTAAGGCCTAATAGATACTAATAAGTGGTATAATAAATGGCAATTTAAGGTAATATAAATAGCAATATAAAACATTATAAATCCCAAACCGATAAAGTATCAGACACAACTATATTGCTGGTATCTAGGAATCAATACTAGAGTATATAAAAAATTTAATATTAAATAGCAGAATCTACATCAGATGTAATTCATGACTTGAATACATATACAACAAAAGCAAAAGAATCAAAAAGAATAAATAAATACATACAAAAAAAATAATTGTATATACAAAATGCAGATGTGTATAGGAAAAACCAATAGTGGACAAAAACACAGATGAATAATGAGGATACATAAAAAATTATCACCAGCATAGAAACATAGAAAGAGAAGAGGAAAAAGTCAAGCAAAAAGTGGAATAAGCAAGCAGAACGCATGAATAAAAGAAGAACGAGCCAAGAAAGAGAAAAACTGTGGAAAGTAGAAGAAGAAATACTTATTTTATCATAAAAAAATAGTGAGAAAGAAAAGCCAAGAAAAGACCAACTGTCTAAAATTATTCTATCTAGACTTATATACCAAAAAGAACTTCATCAAAACGGACTAAGAAAAAAATCCAAAAGAAAGAAAAAGCAACTGAGCAGGAAGCAGGAACGAGGTTGGAAAAAGTCAAAGATGTAAAAGGATAATAAGAAAGAAAGTGAGAAGAAGAGAAATAGAGACACATTAACAACCAATAGTTAACAAAGAAGCACCAAAATAGTACCAACACATTGAATGTAAAGTCCACAAAACATTCATAAAAATATGATAAACGTAAAACCTGTAAAGGAGAAACCAGTTAAAAGAGAGTAACCAATACAGAGATAACAGCCTTAACAGAGAATAGTTACCTTTACAAAAAGGCACACAAAAGAACAATATTACTATACATTTTGTGGCAAGGCACAGAAAGCATGGATCCAACTTATCAGAAAATGAAGATCATTATGGATGAGAGGCGCCAGGAAGAGACTCGGAGTCCATTTGTGATTCAGAATGATTATCCCAAAAAATGGAGAGCTCTGAAGGCTCATAAAAGATCTGTGGACGGCCTCTGAAAGCTATTCTAAATCGTGAAGGGCCTGCAAAGGAAAAAGGAATATTCATATCCATGAGTCTTCTGTGCAGATTCAAAAAACCTTTCCGACGAATGACGGTGTCTCTAGCAAAGTCTTGTGAGATTGATATTTTGTGACCTTCCTATTGTAAGGTTTTAATCTTCCTCATTTGGACCAGAATCTGTCCAGTGTGTTGATGGCGCAGAGGTGCTCCAGCGGTGTACTAACAACAGATACTCCACTACCATATACTCACCTGGGCCCATAAACACTTACACAGATCCACGTAGACCGCTGGGTTTAGTTTATATTTATCTTTATTCAGGATTATTTATTTCTCATTCCTAACTAACCTTTCACTGATTAAAAAGCTCTTTCCTCTGGTCAATGGACCATTAGTTGAACTAGTTGATGGTGATAATTAACTTAACTTATTGATTATTCTTTAATTAAAGAAAATGACCACAGACTCTGGAAGTTTTAAAATCTTTATCTAAAATAAGTGAATGTGAACCATTTCAAATTACAGTACAAACACCCTCATTCTTAGGATTGCAAACCAAATCTTTCATTAAGGAAATATTTCAGACACATACAATAACTTTCCCTGGAAAGGAGAGGACAGAGAGAGAAGAGCATCAACAAATACCATGAATTTATAGTTACCAAGGATGTTGTGAAGACCAAACCCTCTGGCCAAAGGGCTGGTAGGGGTCCCCCGGGATATATCAGGAGACAAAGACTTCAGGACAGGAATCAGGACAGGATACTTAACCTCTCTAAAATACCGCGACTGCATCGCACCCCTCTCTGACACTCTCTTCCTCCTCGAGTTTCTTCCGCGATCTTCTTGTCTAACCCAATTAATTAAAGATAGATGGTTCTGCATTCAGAGTCTTCATCAGCATCTCACAGCATCCCTTTCAGCATCAGCACCACCCACAGCTTCCCGAGCTCTCGACTTCCAGCATCGATGATGATCCCTCTTCTGCTAACTAACTAACTAAAATTACCTCAGTTATACCTTTCGTTGACCATGGACCACCCACTAAAGTTTCAATATTTCAAAAATACGTATTCTGATTGGTCAGGCAAGGGGGGATGATCATCACACCATGCTTACATATTACTTATTTCCATTGAACTATTGTTCGTAAACCCATCCCCTTTAAACTTTATTCCTCCCTTCAGTTCCCATACATATCCAAACTTTATTTGTTACATTTCTTTCAACATTATGAATACAAGAATTCTTACTTGAACTCTTCACCCACTGTTCACAGGGCACGTCATTTTCGTCCTTGAACGGCTGTCAAAACTTTGCTCATCCTTCCGGATTCGCTCTCGTGTAGGCATGCGCAACTTGAATCAGTCGGCTCAATTCAGACTAACGTGAAAGGCCCAAATGCGCATTAATAATAAAGTCAAAAGAAGAAATGTTACTTTAAAAAATAAATGGTTTCACTGTATACCACCCCTCTCTACTCTAACCCTGTTTACTTATTAATACTTTCCCCGCATTAGCATTAGTAAAATAGCTGGTTTTCATTTCGGCTAAGCAGATGCCATGCACGTGAGTCTTCAAGACTCCATTTTAATGCCTTCTTCACATGCGCTAGAATTTCCCTTCAAGCATTAGTACCGTCATACTACGTAGACGCAGTTGACGCATGCGCGGTAAAGATTTCCCAGTTAGAGCGATTTTAGTCCTTCGTTCATATTGTTAGCGTTAGTAAAACACATATGCAAGCATCTCTAACCCGTGTGTTTTCTGTATTTGCGTGTTAATATTTACAAGACGTTGTTAGTAATTCGTTAGCGGGTTAAACGAGAGGATTGCTTCCAAGCAAGTCTCCTTTACGAGTCCTTGCTCCATCAATCCCCTCTCTCATGGCATTTTAAGCCATCACAAAATTACCCATCCCATTCCAGATGCCAACTTTAGCACATCTCAATCTTCTATTTCTTTTCTCATTCTTCCGTTTGTTACTTCTTTTCCTTCTAAATCTTTCATCTTCTTATATATCTTTCCTTTAATTTCTTCTAGTTGTATCTCCTCATATTCTCTCTTCCATTTCTTTCCTTTTCCTTCTCTTTCTAGATTTATTCTTCCTTTACCTCTATTTTTGCAACATGTATATGTAATCATTATTATCATTGCTATTGTTATTATCACAACTAATGGTAATATTATTTGACCTAGAAAACTTTTCCCAAAATTAGTAAACCATTTCCCTATTGATGTTATGCTTTTTGTTAGTTTTCCCCACACACTATCAACCTCCAGTTGGGTCAAGTCTTTATGCATTCTTGTAATGTTTTCAATATATCCTTTAATTTCTCTGCTCTTGTCCGGCATATAAGTGCAGCAATGTTGAATTTTCAACATACCACTGACTCCACCTTCTTTTGCTAATAAAATGTCAAGAGCAAGACGGTTCTGTAAAACCATAGACATGATTGCAACCATCTCTGTGTTAATCATCAAGAATCCTCCTGCAGTGTCTGTAGAAAGACGATCAACTATGGTCGATAACTTACACATTTTCTGCAAATTTAGAATGACTCCAACAGAGGGTATCAATGCACTGAATATATCTCCTACTATTTCAGAAAAACTAGCTCTTCTTCTTCGTGTTAGTTCATTAGCTTTTCCATTGATTCCATTGATTCTGTCCACATGGTATATTTTCGGGAAAACTATTCCATAATAACAGCTCCCGTACCATCTTGCAGGTAACCTATAATAGGCATTGTTCCCGCAGACATAATAAACTCCTGGAAATACAGGATCAGTTCTCCCTTTTAGTCCCCACCCTCCTAAAATTAGGATGTTGTGTTCACACTCACTGGAACCAATGTAATTATTATTATAATCTGTCTTTAATCTATGGAGGCAGAACTTTCCCTTTTTCACAAAATCCAGGGACATCGCAGCATGAGCTTTGCCACTTGCATAGATTCCCTCTTTCCCAACCCATGGAGGTACATGGGTTTTCTGTTCAGCAGCTTTCTTTATTAAATCCTGTCTACTTTCTTCTACTAAATTCAAAAACTCCTTTTCTTCTTCACGTAATGTACATGTTAAATTATTTTCGTGTGCCCGAGCTATATCTATTGAATCCATTGTTAAAAAGAATTCACCCATAAATTGTGCATTCTTACTACTAGCTACTGGATTCATTTTCTCTCTAATAGGCAATTCTGAAAATACTACATCTAGATTTGGATAAAAATACTGAAGTCTACCTGTAGCATAAAATAAATTTGATAAAATACTACATGACACACCATATGTTAGAGGTATCTGGTGATATGTCACCCCTTCTGATACTGATGAAGGTAACTTCATACAAACATAGCAATTTCTAATTTCCATTGTATTAACATACTCAAATAACAATCTAGCAAACACATTTGAAGACATATTTTAATCCGACTCATTATGATAATTTGCCTCATTTTCTACTCCTATTTCTATTTTAGTTCCCTTTATTCTATCTACCTTTTCATTAGTAATAGTATTATTTTTATCACTTGTTTTCATTAACAAAGGTACTCCTACTGCTAGGAATAACCATACTAATACTATCAATAAAATACTACAAAAACAAAATCTAAAACATTTTCTTTTTAAACCTCGTTTTGGTCTTTCGGTGACTTCAATTTCTGCCATTTTAATCTGAGAACATTTCTTTTCTCTTTTCTTTTGTCTGCTAAATTTCTTTTCTTTTAAGGAGGTCTCAATTTGCTTTCATCAATCTGTGCAACATGAACCCTTTCTATTTCTTCACTTAAACCTAAGTTTTCAAATTCTTCAAGTATAACGTAAGTCCACTCAGGGGCCTTGTATTTTCTGTTTAAACTTCTCAGTCTTGGGCTTCTTCGAGTGAGTTTTACTAAAGTTTGCTTAGATTGTGTTTGACTTGTGACTTCATTTACTTGTTCTGGTTTCTTTTCTGATTTTCTCAAATAATATTTTAATTTCTTCACTCCTACTGGCCAATTGTCTCCTTTTCTAACTCTTTTGGCCCAAACTGCACTTTCACCTTCTTTATCTTCTTCTAGAATCCTTTTATTTTCACTTAATCTAGGCACAATCTGTCCTTGTTCTCTATTTTCTGTGTTTGTTCCGTCCTCTACTTGCACCTGTCCAGGTCTTATTATAATTTGTTCTTCTTCTGCCTGAACTTGTTCTTCTAGATCTACCTGATCCTGTTCAGGTCTTATTTCTGATTGTCCTTCTTCTGCCTGAACTTGTTCTTCTATTTCTGCCTTTCCCTCCTCAGGTTCCTGAATGTCTTTATTTATCTCCACCTGAGTGTGTTCTTCTTCCCCTGTCCTTTCCTGTCTACCTTCCTGCCTTTTCAGTTTTATTTATTTATTTATTTATTTAAACGGTTTTATATAGCGCTGGCTAGACCCAAGGGTATCAGAGCGCTTTACAAGGGTCGAGAGAGGAACCAATTGCGATATAACATTCGTACAGAAAGGAAAAGTGCAAAATACTCAGCACAATATGCAAAAAACAGTAAATACATGAGCAAAAAATTAAGGAGAACCGTTAGGGCATAACCAGTGTTAGAAATTTGGGCTAGCGTGGGTAGTCAGGGATGGAGGGGAGAGAGGATTGAGGAGGGGGAGAACAGAATGGGGAAATGAGAGAGGCAACAGCAAGCAGAAGTAGGCCGTAAATTATAAGAGAGCTCGAGGGGGGGAAGTAAAAGTAAGGAGGTGAGGAGGGGTGGTAGTAAGTCCAGTATAATATAGTGAGGACAAGACACTGTCAAGGGCAGGTTGGGAAATCCGGAGAAGGTGGTAGGATTAAGGACCCCAGTATTTGTTGAGAAGGTGTCGTTTGAGATCATTTTTGAAGCTGAGGTAAGAGGGGTTGCAACGTAGATCTTTGGGGAGTGAGTTCCTGATAGTAGGCGCATTAGTGGAGAAAGAGCGTAACTGGGTAGATTTCTTGTGTACTAAGGGAGGTATTAGCATGAGAGTATTTGTGCTCCTCATTTCTCTTGAGCAGCCTGCTTTGTGGAGTTTATCAGAGAGATAAACTGGGGTGTAATGGTGCAAGGCTTTGTGCATAATGCAAGCGTTCTTGTATGCGGATCTGCCTTCGATGGGGAGCCAATTGAGCTCTTTGAGGATGGGGGAGATGTGGTCAAACCGCTTACAATCAGAAATAAGCCTGACCGTGAGATTAAGGACTGATTTGATTGGGGCTAGGTGGATTTTCGGCATTCCAGAAAGAATGGCATTACCATAATACAATCTCGAAAGAACTAGTGATTGAACAACTAATTTAAAGTCATCAGCAGGAATGAAGGGTTTGATTTTCTTGAGGTGAAGTAGGGAGAAGAGGGCGCCTTTGGCTGCATTTTTTATGTGGGAGAAAGGCTGAGGTTCTGGTCAATGCTTATTCCAAGGGATTTAACTGAGTTAGAGGTGGATAAAGAGCAGTTGAGAGCTTTGAGGTCGGAGATCCAGTGTTGAATGGGGAGCCGGTTGTTTTTAGGAGCGAAGAGAATGACTCCCGTTTTTTTAGGATTGAGTTTAAGGTGATTGTGATGGAACCATTGTTGGATCTTAGTTAGGGTATCGTTGAGGTGAAAAATGTCATCTTGGGTTTTGATCTTATAGTAAAGCTGGGTGTCATCAGCATAGAGGTGGTAGTTGATTCCTGCTTGCTTAAGAATGAGGGTGAGGGGTTCCATGAAGAGGTTAAATAGTGAGGGAGAGAGAATAGACCCCTGGGGAACACCCAGGGGGACAGAGATAGGTTTAGAGAGGCAATGGTTAATTTTAATTTGTTGGGTTCTGTGGCGAAAGAAGGAGGTAAACCATTCTAGAACAAGACCACTAAAGCCAAACCGATCTTTGAGGGTGTAAGTAAGGCGGAGTGGTTGACAGTATCGAAAGCGGCAGAGAGGTCGAGAAGAATGAGACGGGAGGACTCCCCTTTATCGAGGGAGTGATGAATGTCATCAACAATGTTGAGCATAGCGGTTTCAGTACTGCAGCCCTTTCGAAAGCCAGATTGTAATGTGTCCAGAAGGCTGAAGGAGTCAATGTGCTTATCTAGTTGGAGCAAGACACATTTTTCGAGGGCTTTGGATAGCAGTGGAAGATTAGAGATAGGGCGCAGATTGTTAAGGTCGGTGGGGTCAGCGGTGGCATTTTTGAGGGTGGGAGTAATTTGGCCAAGCTGGAGAGAGGTAGGGACACACCCTGTGGCCAAGGAGGAGTTGATGATGGAAGCCCAATAGGGTGCAATGATAAGCTTCAAATCTTGGACAAGGTTAGCAGGGAGAGGGTCCAAGGTATGAGAGGAGGGTTTAAGCTTGGTTAGGATGTTGAGGACTTCCCGTTCTGTAACTGGGCTGAAGTTAAGCCATGTTGCATTATTTTTTAGCTGTAGGTTGGTGAGGAAATGATCCGGGGTAGCGACGGAGGAAGCCGGAGCGACGGAGGAAGAGGATGGAACAGCGTCAGGAGGGGGCGAAGGTGTGAAAGGAGACTTGGGTGGAGGGTCGTGGAAGGGTGATGAGCACAGAGGTGGGAGGGTTACGGCAAAGGAGAGATCAATCTTAGCGATTTTTTCGGAAAAGAAGTTCGAAATATCTTCACATCTTTCCATAGAAGCCATCAATTTGGGAGGGGCAGAAGCAGTTTGATTTTTGATTATGCTGAATAGTTCCCTGGGCCTATTTTTAGCTTGGTCTAATTGTGCGCGGAAAAAGGAAGCCTTTTCATTGAGGATGTGTTTTTTTGTAATTAGTCCTAGCGGCTCTGAGGAAGGCAAGATTTGTAGGGGAGGGGTGTTGTCTCCATGTGCGTTCCGACAGCCTAAGAGAGCGTCTCTCATTGTTAAGATCAGCATTAAAACAAGATTTGGCAGGGGTGTTTATTAGTGGTTTTAATTTGGCAGGGGCAATTTGGTCCAGGACCTCGATGATGGATTTGTTGTAGTGTTCGGTAAGGTCATTAGCATTTTGTGAGGGAGGTGGAAGTTGAAGTTTAGCTTTAATCTTAGTCTCTAGAACACCTGGTGGGATAAGGTGAAGATTTCTGGTTAATTTCCTATGATTGATATTTTTTTTGGGGGGTAGGGGGAGGTGCAGCGCTATTGATCGTGAAGAGAATAAGGTGATGGTCAGACCAGTCAACGGGGACAATGTGGGAAAGGGAAGCCAGATTTTTGCTAGTAATAATAGCATCAAGAGTAGCCCCTTTGGAATGTGTTGGCGAATGGCAAAGTTGATTCAAGTCAGTAACGTCAAGGAGGTCATTAAGGATGCAAACCGCGGGATCATCCTTATTGTTCCAATGAATATTAAAATCTCCGAGGAAGAGGTTTTTGGAGTTGGAAATCGAGGCTTGGGAAAGCAGGTCAGATAATTCCTCCACAAAGGGTAGAGGGTCACCAGGGGGCTGGTAGATATTATGTAGCCGAATGGGAGGGGAGCCTTGAGCTTTAAGTTCCATTCAATGTATTCAAAAGTAGTTTGATTGGGGTTCTGAACAAGGGAGAGTTGGAGATCATCTTTATAGATTATGGCTAGGCCCCCTCCAATTTTGTCAAGCCTATCTTTTCTGAGGATGGAGTAACACGGGGGGCGAGTAGGTCAATAATTGATGAAGAGTGGGCCTTGAGCCAAGTTTCCGTAAGAAAAGCAATGTCAATAGCTTCACAAAGGATGGTTTCCGAGATTTCAGTAGCATGTCGTGCGGCCGATCGACAATTGACCAGCATGCAGTTGAGGGGTTTAGTGTAGGTATTGGGGGGACAACAGGAATGGATGGTGGTTAGTTGCTGAGTGGTAGGGATCCGACTTCTCCCTAGGATCACAGGGATAGAGGAGTGAAGTGCAGGAGGATCAGTAGTTATGGGGGTAGGGGGGTGGGTATTATTTAAGTCCCAGGGGTCCAGGAAGGGGAGATGGAGTGGGGCTTGGGGTGGTATAAGAGGACAGTGACCGGGAGGTCCATCGGTAGAAATACCAAAAGGAGTGGTACTCCTTTGTTGAGGGAATGAAGTGTTAGAATGTACGGCGCCCAAAGTATGGGTATGGTTGGCAAGTTTAGAATCGGAAAGGGCGTTAAAGTCTTTCCTGAGAGATGAAAGTTCCAGCGTCAGGATAGAGAGGTGGAGTTCAATATTAAAAAGTGATTGGGTTAAAAGCGTGGAAGGTGAGTAAGTCAGGAGGAAGTGGGGCATGTTCCCCATTGGGAAGTGAGAGAGGAAAAGGAAGTGGGCGTGGAGGGAACCCAGGTGGTGGGAGGGGAGGAGAGTTCCAGGTGTTAGGCTGAGGATGAGTTGAAGAGTGAGAGCCATCGTACCCAAGGGCCTGATGAGTGTAGAAGATGAGGGGGCATGGGGCAAGTGAGGGGGGGTGCCATCTTGTCTGTGAGGATGGGGGTCACTAAGATTGCAAGAGACTGGTGTCCCTGGTGGGTCAGAAGGGGGGTCGGTGTAAAGGGGTATAGTAAGCAGGGGGATCAGGGTAGGGGGGTTAGTCTGAGGAGGCAGGGGATAATGAGAGGTAGAAAGGGAGGGATTAGGGTTGAGTGGGAGAGAGTCAGGAAGAGGGGAGATGGTGTGAGTGTCCGAGTGGGATGACGGAGTAACAGGAGAAGGTGGAGGGGTAGATGAGGCGAGGGAAGAGAGGGTTTGAGTGGTAAAGTGTGTTGTGGAAATGAAAAACGAGGGAGATGATGCTAAGGAGGCGGTGGGATCAAAGGTCAGTGATTGGGAAACTTCATAAGTAGTTGCAGAATCAGAGAGCGGTGGGGTTGGTGTCAAAAGGGGTGAAGCCAGGAGGACTTCCTGAGATTGAGAGGCTGCAGAGTTACAGGAAGGAGAAGATAGTAGCTCGTATAGGGTGCTGAAATGGTGCTCGAAGATGGTGAGGTGTTTTTCCGAGGCTTGTATTAGGATATTTCCAGATTTAAAGATAGAGATGTAAATTTCGCCCAAAAAAGTGGAAGAAGGGGTGGTGGACAGTTTCAAACCATATGGGATTTTGCAAGATTTCGTTATGGGGAGGTGGTGGAGGAAAATACTTTTCCATTTAGAGGGGCGTCTGGAGTAAAAGATATAGTTAGTTTTAATAATGGATGTTATTCTTCTTGTTTCGACAGCATCATCAGGTATTTCAATTATTGGTATCCAATCTTCCTGACTTGTACCTGGCTGTTCGTCATTCAGTTGTTCTTCAGAATCTATCACTCTAAACTCTTCAATTTCACAGCTTTCAACTTCTGACGTTTCAGCCTGCTCAGTCAGTGGTTGCTCTTGTTGTTCTGATGGGCTCTGTACTCTTCTGGTATGACTAGCATGAATCCAATTGGGCAAACCTGCACACTTCACTGCTGTGGTAGTGACCAGTATGACTTGACGCGGTTTATCCCACCTTGGTGCTAGACACGACTTCCTTGCGTGTTTCTTCACTAGCACCCAATCTCCAGGATTCAAATTATGTGCCTGGTCTGGCTGTCTTTCAACTGCGTCTTCTCCAACCTAGTGAGAGACAGAATGCACCATTTCAGCCAATCCTTTGCAATAGTCCAATACCAGATCATCATTTATACTCATTAATTTGTTTCCAGGAATAAACGCTTGCCTCATTGCCCTTCCCATGAGAACCTCATGAGGACTCATGCCTGTCTTTCTGTCAGGAATACTTCTGAGACCCATCAATACAAGAGGTAATGCATATGGCCATTTCAACATCGTGGATGCACACACTTTCCCTAATCTTGACTTGATTGTGCCATTTAGCTGTTCAACTATTCCAGAAGCCTCTGGACGATAAGCACAGTGCAGTTTTTGTTCGATGTTAAATGCAGCACAGATTAATTGAATTATTTCATTATTAAAATGAGGTCCTCTATCTGATTCCAAAGTGACTGGAAAACCAAAACGAGGAATCAACTCCCTCAACAGTAATTTGGCAACTGTAAGACTGTCATTTCTTCTGGTGGGGTATGCCTCCACCCATCTCGAGAACAGACACACTATGACTAGTACATATTTTAGTCCATTACTAGGAGGTAATTCAATAAAATCTAACTGCAACCTGGTGAAGGGTCCTTCTGCCTTTCCAATCTTTCCCCAGCTAACCACTGTCTTCCTGCCTGGATTTTGCTGCTGACATGTTAAGCATCTCTGGCAAAGGCTTTCTGCGACTACCCTGAAATTTGGATTATACCAACTCTGTCTGAATAATCTGATCATCGAATCTCTCCCTAAGTGTGTTGCTCCATCATATACTCTTGCCATTTTAGAGAGCAAACAATCTGGCATGACTGGTCTTCCATCTAGGTACACCCATACTTCATCCTCTGACCTTTTTGTACAGGCTGCTTTTATCCAAATTTCTTTTTCTTTTTCCTCAACTTCTTCTTATAACTGTTTAATCTCATCCCATGTTTTTGGGATTGAGAAGAATATAAATTGGCAGCTGGTTTCACCCGTTTCAACTTTTCTGTTTATGGCCATTGTATTTTTCGCACAATATCGAGCAATTTGGTCAGCGTATCTATTGCCGGCTGCCACATAGTCATTTCCTGTCTGATGTGCAGCGCATTTAACAACTGCTACTTCTTTTGGCAATTGTAATGCTTCCAGAAGATCTTTCACATTTTTACTGTTTCTTATAGGAGATCCTGAAGAAGTCAAAAATCCCCTCTGCATCCAGAGTTGGCCAAAATCGTGCACAACCCCGAAACCAGATTGACTGTCCGTAAATATGGTTATTCTCCAATTTTTCCCAATTTTGCATGCCTTTGTTAAGGCCACCAATTCAGCTACTTGTGCAGATTTGACTCTCGGTAAACAGGATGCTTCAATTACCCCTGTTATCTTACATACAGCATATGCAGCACTTAATCCTCCATCTTCTATCCTCAAACAGGACCCATCCACAAATAACTCATGATCAGCTTCCTTTAATGGTGTTCCTTTTATGTCAGGACGAGGCTTGGTACATAATTCAGTCACATCCAAACACTCATGATCAATTTCATCTCTTGCTTCCTCATTGCACAGGTCTGGCAATAATGTGGCAGGGTTCATAACCGTACATCTTATTACTGTCACATTTTCTGCTCCCAAAATCACTCTTTCATACTTAGTCAGCCGACTAGGTGTGAGGTGTTGTGTTCTTGTTCTTGTCAAAAGAATTTCAACTGAGTGTGGAACATAGACCTTTACTGAATGTCCCATCACTATTGACTCACTTTGCTCCAGACTCATACAAGTAGCAGCTACTGCTTTTAAGCAGCCATGTAAAGCTGAAGCCACTGGATCCAATGTGGCAGAAAAATACGCCACTGGACGTCGGCTCAATCCATGTCTCTGTGTTAAAACTGAAAGTGCACAATTTTCTCTCTCACAGCAAAACAACGCAAATTATTTTGAATAATCAGGCATGCCCAAAGCAGGAGCTTCGCATAAACCATTCCGCAATTTCACAAAGACTTCCAAACTTTCATCATTCCAATCAATTGGATCTTTAGCTCTCTTTCGCGTCAATTGTATCAATGGTTTTGCTAGCATGGAAAAACTGTTAATCCACTGTCTACAGTACCCAACCACTCCCAGAAACATTCTCATTTCCTTTTGCGTCTGAGGTAGTTGCATCTCCTTGATTATTTTTATTCTTTCTGGTGTCACTTTTCTTACTCCTCTTTCTATTTTATGCCCTAAATATTTAACTTCTTGTTGACAGAACTGTAATTTTTCTGGGGACACCTTGGGGTCGATTCCGATCTCGGTCGGAGGCGCACCCAATACCATTCGGTCGGGAAAAAAGCCATGCGAAAGCCAGTTTCCCGACCGATCCGTACAGCACACCGAACGAGCAAGTACGATGCGCACAACAGCAAAAATTCCGGCCGAGCCGTACTCACCCAAACCAGGTCCTGTTCTCCGACCGAGGCGAATCCGGAAACGCCGAATCGAGTCGCACGGAAGGGAAAATGCAGCCCCGTCCGGCCGGACAAGTACGATGCGCTTCCCGTACGCGCCGAACCCGTCGCTACGCACGGCACGTCAAAGCATCCGGGAGAGGCGCACATAAGCTCCGAATCGCGCCACAACACGATCCACGGCTACGAGACGAACACGGCACCGACGAGGACGACGCGAAGCGACGAGGACGAAGCGAAGCGACGAGGACGACGCGAAGCAACGAGAAGGACGAACGACACGAACCAACCATGAATCCCTTTGTCCCGATCATACCAATATTCTACATCTACTACCGGAACAGGCACGGACGCGTACGGCGCAGAAGGTAAGTCAGACACCAACCACAAAACACATACAACACGTACACGACACATCACACACATACACGGGGAATCTGAATATACTTACACCAGCAACAGCAGCACCATAGGGGCGGGATGCCCATCACCAATGCCACATATGCACACAGGGGCCTGAATGCGCGCCACCACCCCAACCCAGAGGGGGCAGGATGCCTACCACTACTACCACCCTTAGCCAGGGGGCAGGATGCCTACCACTACTACCACCCTCACCCACGGGGGCAGGATGCCCACCACTACTACCACCCTCACCCACGGGGGGCAGGATGCCTACCACTACTACCACCCTTAGCCAGGGGGGCAGGATGCCTACCACTACTACCACCCTTAGCCAGGGGGCAGGATGCCCACCACTACTACCACCCTTAGCCAGGGGGCAGGATGCCCACCACTACTGCCACCCTCACCCACGGGGGCTGGATGCCTACCACTACTACCACCCTTAGCCAGGGGGCAGGATGCCTACCACTACTACCACCCTTAGCCAGGGGGCAGGATGCCCACCACTACTACCACCCTCACCCACGGGGGCAGGATGCCCACCACTACTACCACCCTCACCCACGGGGGGCTGGATGCCTACCACTACTACCACCCTTAGCCAGGGGGCAGGATGCCTACCACTACTACCACCCTTAGCCAGGGGGCAGGATGCCCACCACTACTACCACCCTCACCCACGGGGGGCAGGATGCCTACCACTACTACCACCCTCACCCAGGAGGGGCAGGATGCCCACCACTACTACCACCCTTAGCCAGGGGGGCAGGATGCCCACCACTACTACCACCCTCACCCACGGGGGGCAGGATGCCTACCACTACTACCACCCTCACCCAGGGGGCAGGATGCCTACCACTACTACCACCCTTAGCCAGGGGGCAGGATGCCTACCACTACTACCACCCTTAGCCAGGGGGCAGGATGCCCACCACTACTACCACCCTCACCCACGGGGGGCAGGATGCCTACCACTACTACCACCCTCACCCAGGGGGGCAGGATGCCCACCACTACTACCACCCTTAGCCAGGGGGCAGGATGCCCACCACTACTACCACCCTCACCCACGGGGGCAGGATGCCTACCACTACTACCACCCTCACCCAGGGGGCAGGATGCCTACCACTACTACCACCCTTAGCCAGGGGGCAGGATGCCTACCACTACTACCACCCTTAGCCAGGGGGCAGGATGCCCACCACTACTACCACCCTCACCCAGGGGGCAGGATGCCTACCACTACTACCACCCTTAGCCAGGGGGCAGGATGCCCACCACTACTACCACCCTTAGCCAGGGGGCAGGATGCCCACCACTACTACCACCCTCACCCACGGGGGGCAGGATGCCTACCACTACTACCACCCTCACCCAGGGGGGCAGGATGCCTACCACTACTACCACCCTCACCCAGGGGGGCAGGATGCCCACCACTACTACCACCCTTAGCCAGGGGGCAGGATGCCCACCACTACTACCACCCTCACCCACGGGGGCAGGATGCCTACCACTACTACCACCCTCACCCAGGGGGGCAGGATGCCTACCACTACTACCACCCTTAGCCAGGGGGCAGGATGCCTACCACTACTACCACCCTTAGCCAGGGGGCAGGATGCCCACCACTACTACCACCCTCACCCAGGGGGCAGGATGCCTACCACTACTACCACCCTTAGCCAGGGGGGCAGGATGCCTACCACTACTACCACCCTTAGCCAGGGGGCAGGATGCCCACCACTACTACCACCCTTAGCCAGGGGGCAGGATGCCCACCACTACTACCACCCTCACCCACGGGGGGCAGGATGCCTACCACTACTACCACCCTCACCCAGGGGGGCAGGATGCCTACCACTACTACCACCCTTAGCCAGGGGGGCAGGATGCCTACCACTACTACCACCCTTAGCCAGGGGGCAGGATGCCCACCACTACTACCACCCTCACCCAGGGGGGCAGGATGCCTACCACTACTACCACCCTTAGCCAGGGGGCAGGATGCCCACCACTACTACCACCCTTAGCCAGGGGGCAGGATGCCCACCACTACTACCACCCTCACCCACGGGGGCTGGATGCCTACCACTACTACCACCCTTAGCCAGGGGGCAGGATGCCTACCACTACTACCACCCTTAGCCAGGGGGCAGGATGCCCACCACTACTACCACCCTCACCCATGGGGGGCAGGATGCCTACCACTACTACCACCCTCACCCAGGGGGGCAGGATGCCCACCACTACTACCACCCTTAGCCAGGGGGCAGGATGCCCAGCACTACTACCACCCTCACCCACGGGGGCAGGATGCCTACCACTACTACCACCCTCACCCAGGGGGGCAGGATGCCTACCACTACTACCACCCTTAGCCAGGGGGCAGGATGCCTACCACTACTACCACCCTTAGCCAGGGGGCAGGATGCCCACCACTACTACCACCCTCACCCACGGGGGCAGGATGCCTACCACTACTACCACCCTCACCCAGGGGGGCAGGATGCCCACCACTACTACCACCCTTAGCCAGGGGGCAGGATGCCCACCACTACTACCACCCTCACCCACGGGGGGCAGGATGCCTACCACTACTACCACCCTCACCCAGGGGGCAGGATGCCTACCACTACTACCACCCTTAGCCAGGGGGCAGGATGCCTACCACTACTACCACCCTTAGCCAGGGGGCAGGATGCCCACCACTACTACCACCCTCACCCAGGGGGGCAGGATGCCTACCACTACTACCACCCTTAGCCAGGGGGCAGGATGCCTACCACTACTACCACCCTTAGCCAGGGGGCAGGATGCCCACCACTACTACCACCCTTAGCCAGGGGGCAGGATGCCCACCACTACTACCACCCTCACCCACGGGGGCAGGATGCCTACCACTACTACCACCCTCACCCAGGGGGGCAGGATGCCTACCACTACTACCACCCTCACCCAGGGGGGCAGGATGCCCACCACTACTACCACCCTTAGCCAGGGGGCAGGATGCCCACCACTACTACCACCCTCACCCACGGGGGCAGGATGCCTATCACTACTACCACCCTCACCCAGGGGGGCAGGATGCCTACCACTACTACCACCCTTAGCCAGGGGGCAGGATGCCTACCACTACTACCACCCTTAGCCAGGGGGCAGGATGCCCACCACTACTACCACACTCACCCAGGGGGGCAGGATGCCTACCACTACTACCACCCTTAGCCAGGGGGCAGGATGCCTACCACTACTACCACCCTTAGCCAGGGGGGCAGGATGCCCACCACTACTACCACCCTTAGCCAGGGGGCAGGATGCCCACCACTACTACCACCCTCACCCACGGGGGCAGGATGCCTACCACTACTACCACCCTCACCCAGGGGGGCAGGATGCCTACCACTACTACCACCCTTAGCCAGGGGGCAGGATGCCTACCACTACTACCACCCTTAGCCAGGGGGCAGGATGCCCACCACTACTACCACCCTCACCCACGGGGGCTGGATGCCTACCACTACTACCACCCTTAGCCAGGGGGCAGGATGCCCACCACTACTACCACCCTCACCCAGGGGGCTGGATGCCTACCACTACTACCACCCTTAGCCAGGGGGGCAGGATGCCTACCACTACTACCACCCTTAGCCAGGGGGCAGGATGCCCACCACTACTACCACCCTTAGCCAGGGGGCAGGATGCCCACCACTACTACCACCCTCACCCACGGGGGCAGGATGCCTACCACTACTACCACCCTTAGCCAGGGGGCAGGATGCCCACCACTACTACCACCCTTAGCCAGGGGGCAGGATGCCCACCACTACTACCACCCTCACCCAGGGGGGCTGGATGCCTACCACTACTACCACCCTTAGCCAGGGGGCAGGATGCCTACCACTACTACCACCCTTAGCCAGGGGGCAGGATGCCCACCACTACTACCACCCTCACCCACGGGGGCAGGATGCCCACCACTACTACCACCCTTAGCCAGGGGGCAGGATGCCCACCACTACTACCACCTCACCCACGGGGGCAGGATGCCTACCACTACTACCACCCTCACCCAGGGGGCAGGATGCCTACCACTACTACCACCCTTAGCCAGGGGGCAGGATGCCTACCACTACTACCACCCTTAGCCAGGGGGCAGGATGCCCACCACTACTACCACCCTCACCCACGGGGGGCTGGATGCCTACCACTACTACCACCCTTAGCCAGGGGGCAGGATGCCCACCACTACTACCACCCTCACCCAGGGGGCTGGATGCCTACCACTACTACCACCCTTAGCCAGGGGGCAGGATGCCTACCACTACTACCACCCTTAGCCAGGGGGCAGGATGCCCACCACTACTACCACCCTTAGCCAGGGGGCAGGATGCCCACCACTACTACCACCCTCACCCACGGGGGCAGGATGCCTACCACTACTACCACCCTTAGCCAGGGGGCAGGATGCCCACCACTACTACCACCCTTAGCCAGGGGGCAGGATGCCCACCACTACTACCACCCTCACCCAGGGGGCTGGATGCCTACCACTACTACCACCCTTAGCCAGGGGGCAGGATGCCTACCACTACTACCACCCTTAGCCAGGGGGCAGGATGCCCACCACTACTACCACCCTCACCCACGGGGGCAGGATGCCTACCACTACTACCACCCTCACCCAGGGGGGCAGGATGCCCACCACTACTACCACCCTTAGCCAGGGGGCAGGATGCCCACCACTACTACCACCCTCACCCACGGGGGCAGGATGCCTACCACTACTACCACCCTCACCCAGGGGGGCAGGATGCCTACCACTACTACCACCCTTAGCCAGGGGGCAGGATGCCTACCACTACTACCACCCTTAGCCAGGGGGCAGGATGCCCACCACTACTACCACCCTCACCCAGGGGGGCAGGATGCCTACCACTACTACCACCCTTAGCCAGGGGGCAGGATGCCTACCACTACTACCACCCTTAGCCAGGGGGCAGGATGCCTACCACTACTACCACCCTTAGCCAGGGGGCAGGATGCCCACCACTACTACCACCCTCACTCACGGGGGCTGGATGCCTACCACTACTACCACCCTTAGCCAGGGGGGCAGGATGCCCACCACTACTACCACCCTTAGCCAGGGGGGCAGGATGCCCACCACTACTACCACCCTCACCCAGGGGGGGCTGGATGCCCACCACTACTACCACCCTTAGCCAGGGGGGCAGGATGCCCACCACTACTACCACCCTCACCCAGGGGGGGCAGGATGCCTACCACTACTACCACCCCCACTCATAGGATGGACAATGCATGACACAACCAGCACACCACAACCTAGGGAATGCAAGATAAAGACATCCCCCCACCACCATGACAAGCGTGTGTAGGCTGTGTCAAATGCCTACAACACCGAACATGACTTTGAACATACAATGTGACCCCCTAGCACATGTGCCACACAAATATGTGTGTGGCACCCACAATGCAAGCAGCCCATGACCATTGTGGCAATGGGGCCTAAACCCCCATCATCACAGTGACCAAAAGGTAAGTGTGGGGTCCATAGCTGAAGCACATTCTGACCATTGTGGCAATGGGGTCTAAACCCCCATCATCACAGTGACCAAAAGGCAAGTGTGGGGTCCATAGCTGATGCACATTTTGACCATTGTGGCAATGGGGTCTAAACCCCCATCATCACAGTGACCAAAGGGCAAGTGTGGGGTCCATAGCTGAAGCACATTTTGACCATTGTGGCAATGGGGTCTAAACCCCCATCATCACAGTGACCAAAAGGCAAGTGTGGGGTCCATAGCTGAAGCACATTTTGACCATTGTGGCAATGGGGTCTAAACCCCCATCATCACAGTGACCAAAAGGCAAGTGTGGGGTCCATAGCTGAAGCACATTTTGACCATTGTGGCAATGGGGTCTAAACCCCCATCATCACAGTGACCAAAAGGCAAGTGTGGGGTCCATAGCTGAAGCACATTTTGACCATTGTGGCAATGGGGTCTACACCCTCATCATCACAGTGACCAAAAGGTAATTGTTGACAAAGAAAGAGCTGCAACTGCCAAACTGCATGGATCATTCCTGGTCACAGAACCAAAAACTCATCTATGGCAAAGTAGTGTATGTGTCCCATTGCAACATAAATTGGGGGAGCCAAATACTGCAGTGCAAATGAAACATTCCTTTGGCCATGTGCAGACAAACAACACCCATGGGGGCTGAGACCGTCAACAGTCATCAATGACACAATGACAGAAGTGACCATCAGAATGCAGAACCACATATTTGCACCAATGGGCACACAAATGCAGATACCCTGTGGAGACAGCAGATGTGAGGTGAACAGATACCATACCATGGCAGCAATGGGACACACAAACCATGATCACTGTGCTGACCGATGACCTAGGAGTCCCAGGGACAGCAGGGGAAACACACCAAACAACATACAGCCAATGGCACACCCAAGATATGCCAATGCAGTGGTGCAGATGCACAAACACAAACAGGCAGACCAACACTGTCATCATACACAGCAGGTGAGGGGTGGGGGTGCCAGTGTCCCCAGGCAACAACACAACACATGAGGAGAGCTGAATGCCAATCATACAGATGTGCATACACAGCCACACTAAGGTAACTCATGGATCCAAATCCCCTATGTGGGCAAGCAGGCATTGACAGGTGAGAGGGAGCACAAAACACACATGTCACACAGGCACGTAGGAACAACAACTGACACAGCAAGTCACAGACACACCACAGCACCACCCCCAGGGCCCCCACAATGTGGTGACCCTGGGCTGAATAAAAATACCACTGTGATGACAAAGCTAAATGTCGTTCACACTGTGAACCACAGTCAGGTGTCCTGAGCAACAAACTACCATCACACCTACACAAGCACAAATCAATCAGCATGGCCAGTAAGCCAAGGCCAACATGGAGGCAGGGGACTAGCCGGGCAACAACCCTCATCTGCACACACTCAAGACCACACCCCTCGACCTCCAACAATGTGCAGCAGTGAAGTACACATGCACTGGTGACATTGCACATGCACCCATGACTATTCCAGGGTGGTGGGTGGGAACCAAGGTGTAGAAACACATCACACATGGACACTCAACAAGACTCCTGAATGTCTGACACACTGCACACTACGCTGTACATGGACATGACGGCAATACCACACCGACCAATGGGATCCCAGCCACAGTCACACACCAATGAAGAAGCCAAGGTCACCCACAAAGAACACACATAGACAACAACCAACATTGCAGCCCGGACCCTAAGGAGTGCCAGCAGTCACACACACAACGTGTCACAATCACTGAAAGATAACACAAACTGGAAATCACATGACAGGGGCAAACAACAAGTGCCAAAGGGAAACCTGACTGTGACCCATCTGCGTCTGCACACAAACTCTGCCCTGACAGCAAACACACCTATGGGTGACACCCTGATGACCAGTAATGTGCCATGCACCCACATCACAGAGAACACAGGGAGAAGACTTTGTGGGAACATAGCTCAAGTCAGCAAGCATCACAAACAGGTACAACACTAGGGATCACAGCATGCGCAGATGAATGGAAGTGAACACACAGACATGCACATACAACACACACCTTGGGCGCAGGCAATGTCACACGTGTACACACTGCCATGAGGGGACTCCACTCCTGTGTGAGGAAAGCTGTGCCATATGTTGCCTCAGTAGGGCCCCATCATGTCAGCTGAGCACTTGGTCACACAATCAACAATTAGCACCAAATGAGGGCTCCCGTCGCATCAGCCTGGTCATGGATGTGCCAACGGAATCATCAGCACAGATCCAACACACTTGTATAGCAATGTTGCACTGACTACACGGATGAGTCCCTCCCCATTGATGCCCAAACCTGCATGTCCACTGGAGATGGCAACACGGTCAGGGAAGTAGACAAATGCAACGATGGCAGGCACAACAGATGTGCAGGGGTGGAAGCCACAGATATGAAATTGCCAATGTAAGTAGGAAACCCATTCCCAAATACTGAACACATGACACCCTCAGATGCTGCTATTGATGACATGGATACACCACATGATAGGACACATTCCCCCTGGACCACATGGGTTCCTGCACAGTAACACTTCATAATCATGAGACCAGATATCACCATCACTGCAGCAAGGGCATGGTTAGCTGCACATACAACATGTACATCTGAAGCATGAGCACTAGAGAAAAGAAAGTTGCTTTATTCAGCATATGTGTTGTTTGATAACGACGTCCAGAAGAAATTAGAGCAAAGGCCAATGGCCAGTCCATTGTCAAAGTTCAAACAGGGTGACACTGGCAGATGTCACCCTACGCATGCCTGCACAATACCAGGGACAATCCACTAGGAGGGGCAACCGGGGGGCAGGCCAGGCACCGCAGGGACAGGATCAGGGCTCACCAGGGGAGTCAGGGAAGGGGTGGTGGGTGCTGGAGAGCCACTGACAACTGCAGTGGAGGTGTCTGACATGGTGTGTGCCGGCACAACTGGGGGCATGACTCAGATGTCGTGGGTGCCGGCACAACTGCAGTGGACCCTGCAGATGGGGTGGACAGGTCCGCCACTGCAGTGCCCAAGTCAGACAGGGCGGTAGTGGACTCCACTGCAGTGCCTACCTCCAGGGGAGGAGAATGGGGAACAGGCAAGGTGGGTTGGACAGAGGGGGAGGACACCCTCACCACATCAGTGGCACAGACAAGCGCAGCGGGGGTGTGGTGCTGGGAGAGCAAGTGGCAGGGGGAGAAGGCCGGATCCTCTTGGGGATGGTATATCTGTGGGTGGGGGAACCTGGGGCAGGGTGTGGTGGGGGCACCTGTGCAGTGGGGGCCTGAGGGATGGAGGACGGAGACCTTGTGCCTGAGCTGCAGGGCGGTGGCGGGGTCTTGCTCTTACCACTCCAGGGGGACTTGCGGGTGGGGGCCTCAGTCCGTCTGCGCCTGGGGGCGGGTGTCCGGGGGCGAGGGGCACTCTGCTCCGTGTGGGTGGGCTTCCTCTTCCCCCGGTATGCTGGAGCAGCTTCATCGGTGGGGAAGAGGCCGAGGTCACAGAGGAAGAGCTGCTGTGACTTTGGGGTTGCAGGTGAGGCAAGGGAGGGTGCTTTGGAGGGAGAGGGAACTGAGGACTGCGCAGTGCATGTGGATGCGTGTGTGTTCCAGGGCCTCATCCCCTGTGAGTCTGGCTTCAGTCCCCTGAATGTGCGTGCGTGTGCGTTTTGTCATTGGCGTGTGTGTCAGTGTGCTGGATGTGTGTGTGCTGGTGTGTGCCTGTGCCGGTGTGTGTGTGCCTGGGATGGGTAAGGTGCTGGGGAGTGTGGATGGAGCAGAGGCAGGAGGGGTGAGGGACCGTTTGAGGAGGGACACTGCTGCCGTCAGGGAGGAGTCCATGGACCTATTGCCCCTCTGTAGGTCAGACATGCCCGATGAGATGCCCTCCATGAACGACACCAGCTGAGTCAACAGCGCGGTGTGCGCATGGAGGACACTCAGCATGGCTGTCTGCCCTACATGGAGCTGGCGAAGGAGGTACACAGACTCCTCACTCAGGGCAGCAGGGGACACAGGGGCAGGGGGTGCGGTGCCTGGCCCAAAGGAGACACGCTCCCGGACATGGGAGCCTCCACGGACCTGGGGAATGGGAGCCGATGGGAGGGCGGTGGTGGTGCTGGTGGTGGCGGGGACAGCAACACTAGCTGGGGTGTGGTGGCTGCTGACACCCGCCTCCACAAGGGAGTCATCCTCCGAGTTGCTCTGGTCCTCAGCTGAGGTGGATGCTGCTGAGGACTCCTCGGTGTGGCTCCCCTCGCCCTCCGTGCCACTGGGTCCCTCCGACCACTCCTCGGCTGCTGACCCAGTCTGGCTCTCCGGCTCCTCCTGGTCCGTGGAGCTGTCCCCTTCCGTGGCCGTGGATGTATCTGCAAACAATGGGGAAACAGACAGACATCAGTCACCTGCACATAACGCACACACCACTGTGAGCACAGCACATCACAGAGCAAGCCCTGGCATCATTAGTTGTACATTGCTAAAAGTGCACTAATTGAACAGGAGAAGTCAATTGTCACTCTGATGCCAAGCATGGCACTCACATCCCACATGGCCTTGCACCCATCTGTCTGGTGTCTGTTGGATTGCAACACCCCAGTGTTGACACATGCACCAAGTACACAGTAGTTGGACAGTGCAGAGGACACGGTGTGGACACATCACAGCTCTTGCCACTGAGTCAGTACAGGTTTCCGGATGTAAGGGATGCCCAGAGTCAAATAGGAAATGCATGTGATGCATACCAGCGACAGACACCATGATGCACCCATGTCCTGATAGCCAGCGCCACTATGGTGTGCATGTAGCACATGTCACTCCCCTGCAGGCTCACCAATCAGTAGACACATGCCATGGCGGAGGCATGACTGCAAAGTCATACATCACTGGCTCAGTGATGTATGACTTTGCAGCCAGACAACAACACTCTGCACTGTGTCACAATAGTAGGTCATGGGGAATGCAAGTCCTGGAGCTGCACAAGTGCACATGTACATCCCCCACACAACACATCCTCTTAACCCTCATCTGTCCAGGTCATACCTATTGGACATATGGGAGACCTGTGACACTACCCTCTGAACCTGAGCCCCTCACACTCTGCTGTGCATGGGGAACAGCTGCCTGAACTTCACATTTACATGCCCCAGTCTGCATGGGCAGCTGATCAGACACCTATGTGTCACACAAGTATCGTCTCCTATGGTCACATCTCCAGTGGCATGCTGAGCCCCTACCAAGAAACTCCACAGCAGTCCTGGCGACTAATCCACAGCACACTGACACAGAGGCAGACACCTGAGGGGTCAAATCACTGTGCACAATGTGTCCGCTGATACACGGGAGTGGGAGTACAGAGTGTATTGTATGGCCTGGAGTAGGCATGACTGTCCAGCCCCACATGAATGAGTGATGAGCCCTGGACTGTAGGCAGCTGGCTAAGTATGTGTGACACACGTCATATACATACTCCTGGGGCCCAAACATTGTTCCCACCCGCAGCATGGGTGTGTGCCAGGTACCCCAGCCACATGTGGTGGATCAGCTCAGCAATTGGACCACAGATCAAAGTAACACGCTGAATACATGTCAGAATACAGGCATTGTGTAAGCAATGGACCCACCCATGATGCCCACCACAGAGTCAGGGAAACAGATGCTGTCTCCCACCTTGAGTCAAGCAAACTGCAAGGACACAGTCCTAAGTGACAGAATTCCCTGCATGTAAGGGCCACACCTGGGTATCAGATGAGGAGTGGGCAGTGCACAATAGAGGGACATGGCTCCTGGACAACATGACTGCTGTACTGTGGCAGTTTAACCAGGCCCGAGGAGGGCACATAGCATGTTAGACAGAGTACACAGTGCAGTCTTTGACTCACCCCCTCCTTGCTGCTCTCTGGCCTTCAGCTGCCCATCCAGGTCTGGAAAGACCACCGCCAGGATCCTGAGCATGTGGGGGTCAGGGTCCGTGTTCCGCCCCTCCTGCGAGGAGGCGACAGCTTCAGCTGGACCCGTGCAATCCTCCGGGTCCAGCCCCGAAGGTCCTGCCACCTCTTTTGGCAGTTGCGGATCCGGCGCTTGTAGACCCCCACGGACCGGACAGCCCGGACGATGTCCTTCCATATCTCATGCTTCCGATGGGCAGAAGCCTGTCAGGATGACAAAGTGATAAGGCCATTACTACACATGCAACATATCCGTGCATGACACAGTTGCATATACATGTCGCAATCACAGGGGCACATGGTGTACCCAGGCAGTGCACGGCTGCCCATGGACAGTTTTCCAGAAGTCACTACATGGTATCATTGCATGGGGAGTAAAACCCTGTTCAGAAGCACTGTCACTGCACCATACCTGTCCAGTGCAAGTCACTACACACTATGGGGGGTGACAACTACTCAGTGAGCCTGCTAGCCAGTGGTGTGCTGACTCTCAGCCTTGCTAGTCAGACAAAATGCACATTCAGAAAGGCAGTGCACAGAACACTCACCTGCTCCCCTGGTGTCCCATACAGCTTGCTGTACTGTGGAAGTACGCTGTCCAGCAGGGCCTGGTTCTCCTCAAGGCTGAAGGCTGGGGCTCTCTCCACAGTACGTGCCATTGCAGGGTCCAGAGGGGCAGAGACAGCAGCAGTCTAGTGGCAGATGTCGTCCTGGAGCATGTAGTGCAGGCAAGTGGGCTCTCAGGGGAACAGGCAGCAATATATATGTGCTGGAGAGGCAGATACTGTCCCTTGTGTCCAAAGTGATAGGTCCAAGTCGTTTGCATCTTCTGAATCTGGCCAATCCATGGAATAGCAGCACCAAAACACGCCCACAGCATCCTTCAAAACTTCAACTTCATGACATACATGATTTTGCAACATTGTTGTGGGTGACCAACTGATTTTCCAGCAACCGACTCGTTCGAAATTCGAAAACGCGTCCGTTGCCAGGCAAGCCCATTGTCAATGGGTGCGCACCGATCGGTCCATTGAGGTACAACGCGCACAGGGGTACAACGCGTACCCGCACACATTGAAAGCAATGGGCCGGCCGGAGGCACCGATCGGTCCATTGCAGTTCAACGCGCACAGGGGTACAACGCGTACCCGCACACATTGAAAGCAATGGGCCGGCCGGAGGCACCGATCGGTCCATTGCAGTTCAACGCGCACAGGGGTACAACGCGTACCCGCACACATTGAAAGCAATGGGCCGGCCGGAGGCACCGATCGGTCCATTGCTGTTCAACGCGCACAGGGGTACAACGCGTACCCGCACACATTGAAAGCAATGGGCCGGCCGGAGGCACCGATCGGTCCATTGCAGTTCAACGCGCACAGGGGTACAACGCGTACCCGCACACATTGAAAGCAATGGGCCGGCCAGAGGCACCGATCGGTCCATTGCTGTTCAACGCGCACAGGGGTACAACGCGTACCCGCACACATTGAAAGCAATGGGCCGGCCGGAGGCACCGATCGGTCCATTGCTGTTCAACGCGCACAGGGGTACAACGCGTACCCGCACACATTGAAAGCAATGGGCCGGCCGGAGGCACCGATCGGTCCATTGCAGTTCAACGCGCACAGGGGTACAACGCGTACCCGCACACATTGAAAGCAATGGGCCGGCCGGAGGCACCGATCGGTCCATTGCTGTTCAACGCATCACTGTATATGTGACTGGCATAGGTCAGCATGCCTGTCTCAGATGGACATATGCCAGCCACAGATAGCTCCCAGGGAGTGAGGGGCACACCTACATCACGACAGCCTGTCCAAACCTTATCATAAGGCATGTGAGGCTGCATTTCCTATTGTGTGTATGTTGGTGTACATGTTGTCCTGTGGGTGTCACCTGTGGGCAGCCACCCCCAGGCTGTGCACGTGTTCATGGGGACAGGATCCTGGGTGTTACGTGTACGTGACCACTGTGATGTGCAACTGTTCATATCTGTGCATGTGTCATGGTCACATTTCACAGTGGTGTTTGTGTATGTCATGTCACATACCCCGTGAGTCCCATGTGGGACGGTATGTTTGAGCCAGGGTGTCCCAGTGGCACAATAGTGATGGCCCTCCACAGTCTTTGTGCATGTAGTGTTTACAATGTCTCTGATTTCATGTGCACAATGGGAGACAGTCTCCACATCCACGTTGTGTGTGCATGGACTCTGATGTTGTGCGTGTGTGTCACAGACGTCCATGGCTCTCCTGCCATGGCAAGTGTGGCCACTACCTGTGGGGGTCATGTTTGTTTTGCTGTGGTGTACACATGATACTCCAGGTGATGCCAGTGTCCATGTGGCATTACAGGGTCCCTGGGAATGTGCCTGTCGTTGAGCTGTGGTGCCTGGGGCACATCTGTCCTCACATGTCACTGGGGGGTGACTTTGACACAGCATCATGATATCCAATGGGCCAACCTGGGACAAATTGATGCCACCTGTAGGACCGTGTTGACAGATGTTGGCCATGTATGTACCATACATGTCGTTCCGGTACTGCACACTTCATGTAGTTGTGCCTCATGATGATGTATGTTGGGAACTTGAGTGTGTTCAATGCCGCATATGTGGGGTGACTGACGATCTTGCTTACTTCTCCTCTGCACTGCAGGGCTCCTGCTGTCCATCGGCCATTCCCAGACCTGGCAACGATGGTGGAACGGGACAGCATCCGACGGTACCGCTTCACCAGGCAGCTGATTGAGGATTTGGCAGTGCAGTTGTCCCCACATTTGCAGCCTGGCCGGCCGTATCCTACAGCGCTGACCCCCAAGGTGAAGGTGATGGCAGCCCTACACTTCTTTGCCACCGGTACCTTCCAACATACTGTGGCGTCTGCTGGTGGGATGTCACAGACCATGTTCAGCCGTGTGCTCCGCGATTTCTTGGCGGCAATGTTGCTCTTCCTGAACCGGTACATATATTTCCCTAGACTGCGACGACTCACTGACGTGAAGAGTGACTTTTATGCCCTGGGGAGGATGCCGCATGTCATTGGCTCCATTGATGGGACACATGTGGCTTTGGTACCACCACAGGCCCAGGAGCAGGCCTACAGGAACCGCAAGCACTACCACTCGGTCAATGCACTGGTGGTGTGTCTTGCAGACATGACCATCACACACGTGTGTGCCCGTTTCCCTGGTTCAGCACACGATGCCTTTGTGATGAGGAGTAGTCGCATCCCCAGGTTGATGGCACAGATGCAGAACCAGCGTGCCTGGCTTGTCGGTGTGTACTGACTTTGTGCCATTGTGTGTGATCTGATCTGTAGTATTCCGCCCACTTTTCCAAGTCAGCTGATGTGCACTTGTCTGTCCGTAGGTGACTCGGGATACCCCAACATGCCGTGGTTGCTGACACCCCTCAGGAACCCTGTGACACCTGCCCAGATGCGCTACAATGAGGCACATGGTCGGACCAGGAGAGTGATTGAGCGGACCTTTGGTCTCCTGAAGAGCCGCTTCCGCTGCCTGGACAAGACCGGAGGGTCCCTCCCATATGCCCCTGCGAAAGTGTGCAAGATTATCATCGTCTGCTGCATGCTCCACAACCTGGCAGTGCGGAAGGAGTTGCCTCTCATCCAGGATGACGATGACCAACATCCGCCACCTGTGGAGGATCCTGGCCTGGACCACGATGCCAGTGACGATGATGATGATGATGATGGTGATGGTGATGTCCGCACACAGCTCATCACCAACTTCTTTAGCTGAATGTGAGTATCCTGAGGTGTCATGTGAATGATGTGAGTTGGCATGATGTGTGGGTGGTGCTCTGGTGCTGTTGGAGTGTGTCCATGGGCTACTTGACAGGATGTGTGTTGCGATGTGTGGTGACAGGTGGGCTGTACTCCCCAACAGTGTTGACATGCTAACTTGGTTCTGGGTGGGTATCTTGTAACATGTATTGTGCATGAGTTTTGCTGATCTGTCCTGTACTGCATTGCTTTTGACTGTGTGTCATTTCTGTCCTTCACAGGGTACTTTCAGATTCGTTTGGTCAACTGTGTCCACCGACGACGTGATTGCACATCCAGGCTGGTAGCTGTTGTGTCCCTACAGGTGATGTGCGCCACACCCATGGACTTCCTTCCGTCTACAGTTGTTGACTGTGTGCCCGCTACCAGGTGGGGTTACCTTGCATCTGTAGTGGTTACGGCATGTTGCTACTGTGTAATAAACCTGTGCTTCACTTAGTGATGTGCGTTGTCTGTGGTCACACATTTGACTGCCATTTGCTTACTGCACCTGTGGGCTACTTGACTACAACTGGGAATGGGTGTGGTGTCTGTGCATTGCACAGTCTTCCCTGGCAACATCAGTGTAGGCAATGAGTCAGATGGCCTAGGTGTGTATGTGTTGTGTAGCCCTGGTGGTGTGTCTCCCTCATATGTGTCACGTTGCCTGTACTCACATGCCTGTGTTGTCCTTGCTGTTGCAGTTCGCATACACAGTGTAATTTTGCAGTTCATCATCCCCATAACAGCACCCACGTTGGAATCACGACAGAGGCAAGTATGGTGTATTAGTGTGTTTATTGTGATACATCTGTGTTAATAGTGCATAGGATGGATTGTGCTGTACATGAATCTTGCAATCCCAAGTTCCTAGGTGAATTGAAAGTCCAGGTAGACAGGATCCCCAGTATCGGGGCCACAGTTGTCTGACACATTGTTCCAACTTGTACTCCCCATGCAATGTGTGGGAGTAGTGTTGCCATCAACAGGGTGAACAGTCTGTGCACAAAGGCGAAAATCCAGAACAGGTTCAGGCTTCCTGGGAGTTGCGCTTGGCCATCAGCCTCTCACTTTCCCCTCCTCGGACGACCCCTCTTCTTGGGGGGGGCCCTCAAGTGCAGGCTGCTGCGGTGCAGGGGACTCTCCGCCAGAGTCCTCCTCCCTCCCTGTGGCAGTTGCAGTTTGTTCGGTACCAGATGTTGTTGGCACACAGGGAGGTGTGGACTGGTTGCTGTTCATCTGGCGGAGGCATTGTAAAATGTCCCTGTGCACCGCCGTCATCTCATGTAGTACATCCCACTTGGACTCCACGCGGGACATGTGGGAGTCCACACGTGACATGTGTGACTCCACGTGGGACATGTGGGAGTCCAAGCGGGCATGATGGGCAGCCTGCTGCTGTTTGATGTCTCTGAGGAGCCCCACTACCTGGCTGAGCTCTCCGGTGCTGGACTGGTACGCATCAGCTATGCGTACCAGTTGTGGGTCTTCATGCACACCAGCAACGTCTGCAAGCAGCGACCTCTGTCTCCCACCCCTCCCACCACCCCTGCTGACATGTGCAGTGTGTGCAGTTGCACGCACAGATAACCCTGGTCCACCTTGGGGGGTGGTGGTGGTGGTGGTGTCCATGGCCCCAGGTTGGTCCAGGGTCACTGCGCTGGTGTTGTTCCTTATTCTGTCCATGTCGGCAGGGATGGATTTCGTGGTGACAGTCGTTGGAGGGGTGGGTGCAGGGGGTGCAGCTGGTGGACCTGCTGGTGCTGCAGCTGGTGGTCCTGCTGGTGCAGCAAGTTGACTTGCACCGGATGTGCCAGGTTGTTCATCGTCCGAGGAGGACAGAGGCTGTACGACGCCAGTGAGCTCGGCATCCTCTTGAGCCTGGGACTGGGACTCCTCAGCGTCTGCTGCTGTGTCCCTATCATCACCTGTTTTTGGGAGACACAAACAATGTATTTCATGTTTCTGCAGGCATCAGTGGTTGACACACCTGACAGTTGTGACTGTGCCTCGGGGTGCGGGCCTGTACATTGTATTGTCCTAAGTCGTCACAGTCAGGGGTTGATATTGGTGTGGCACATTGTCCTGCATTATTTGGGCATTTCTATGTATTCTCTGGGGTGTGAACATGGTCTGCATTGATTGTGTTTGGTTGACAGCCAGACCTCCTTCCCACCCACCCACCCACCCAGTCAGTTATCCCACCATGGAACGTGCTTGCATTGCAGGGAGTGTAAGTTGTCTCTCAGGATGTCAGTCAGTGGTGTCCTGCTGTTTGTTGGTGCACAGTTGGCAGCAGGGCCTTGTGCTCCCCACAGCAGTAGCCAGTGTCAGCCATCTTGTGAGTCCTTCTCCACTCCCTGTGATGTGAGCATGGTTCAGGGTGGTGTTGATGGGACAGTTGTGGGGGTGAGCAATGTCTGTGACTACGACTCCCATCATGCTATTGCCTCCACCCCCTTCCCAGCATGCCCATGCTTCCTTCCTTTTGACTCTGCTTCCCTGTGGGGTGGGCTGGCTGTGCTGACAGGATGGCTGGGAGTGTTGTCCAGGCAGTTGTTTGGCTAAGAGTCCCAAGAGTGTCCCTGTGCTTCACACAACATAACCCAGGGTGGTGGTGCTTTGTGGGATCTTGTGTTAGGATGGAGGGCATTGCATTCTACCAGGTGGGTACTGTGGAGTTTGTGTTGGGGGGGTGAGGGGAGGTGCTGGTGACTATAGTCAGTGCTGCAAGTCCCCCTTCCCACCCAGCCAGCCAGCCAGATATCCCACCATGGAACGTGCTTGCATTGCAGGGAGTGGAAGTTGTCTCTCAGGATGTCAGTCAGTGGTGTCCTGCTGTTTGTTGGTGCACAGTTGGCAGCAGGGCCTTGTGCTCCCCACAGCAGTAGCCAGTGTCAGCCATCTTGTGAGTCCTTCTCCACTCCCTGTGATGTGAGCATGGTTCAGGGTGGTGTTGATGGGACAGTTGTGGGGGTGAGCAATGTCTGTGACTACGACTCCCATCATGCTATTGCCTCCACCCCCTTCCCAGCATGCCCATGCTTCCTTCCTTTTGACTCTGCTTCCCTGTGGGGTGGGCTGGCTGTGCTGACAGGATGGCTGGGAGTGTTGTCCTGGCAGTTGTTTGGCTAAGAGTCCCAAGAGTGTCCCTGTGCTTCACACAACATAACCCAGGGTGGTGGTGCTTTGTGGGATCTTGTGTTAGGATGGAGGGCATTGCATTCTACCAGGTGGGTACTGTGGAGTTTGTGTTGGGGGGGTGAGGGGAGGTGCTGGTGACTATAGTCAGTGCTGCAAGTCCCCCTTCCCACCCAGCCAGCCAGCCAGATATCCCACCATGGAACGTGCTTGCATTGCAGGGAGTGGAAGTTGTCTCTCAGGATGTCAGTCAGTGGTGTCCTGCTGTTTGTTGGTGCACAGTTGGCAGCAGGGCCTTGTGCTCCCCACAGCAGTAGCCAGTGTCAGCCATCTTGTGAGTCCTTCTCCACTCCCTGTGATGTGAGCATGGTTCAGGGTGGTGTTGATGGGACAGTTGTGGGGGTGAGCAATGTCTGTGACTACGACTCCCATCATGCTATTGCCTCCACCCCCTTCCCAGCATGCCCATGCTTCCTTCCTTTTGACTCTGCTTCCCTGTGGGGTGGGCTGGCTGTGCTGACAGGATGGCTGGGAGTGTTGTCCTGGCAGTTGTTTGGCTAAGAGTCCCAGGAGTGTCCCTGTGCTTCACACAACATAACCCAGGGTGGTGGTGCTTTGTGGGATCTTGTGTTAGGATGGAGGGCATTTCATTCTACCAGGTGGGTACTGTGGAGTTTGTGTTGGGGGGGGTGAGGGGAGGTGCTGGTGACTATAGTCAGTGCTGCAAGTCCCCCTTCCCACCCAGCCAGCCAGCCAGATATCCCACCATGGAACGTGCTTGCATTGCAGGGAGTGGAAGTTGTCTCTCAGGATGTCAGTCAGTGGTGTCCTGCTGTTTGTTGGTGCACTGTTGGCAGCAGGGCCTTGTGCTCCCCACAGCAGTAGCCAGTGTCAGCCATCTTGTGAGTCCTTCTCCACTCCCTGTGATGTGAGCATGGTTCAGGGTGGTGTTGATGGGACAGTTGTGGGGGTGAGCAATGTCTGTGACTACGACTCCCATCATGCTATTGCCTCCACCCCCTTCCCAGCATGCCCATGCTTCCTTCCTTTTGACTCTGCTTCCCTGTGGGGTGGGCTGGCTGTGCTGACAGGATGGCTGGGAGTGTTGTCCTGGCAGTTGTTTGGCTAAGAGTCCCAGGAGTGTCCCTGTGCTTCACACAACATAACCCAGGGTGGTGGTGCTTTGTGGGATCTTGTGTTAGGATGGAGGGCATTGCATTCTACCAGGTGGGTACTGTGGAGTTTGTGTTGGGGGGGGTGAGGGGAGGTGCTGGTGACTATAGTCAGTGCTGCAAGTCCCCCTTCCCACCCAGCCAGCCAGCCAGATATCCCACCCTGGAACGTGCTTGCATTTCAGGGAGTGGAAGTTGTCTCTCAGGATGTCAGTCAGTGGTGTCCTGCTGTTTGTTGGTGCACAGTTGGCAGCAGGGCCTTGTGCTCCCCACAGCAGTAGCCAGTGTCAGCCATCTTGTGAGTCCTTCTCCACTCCCTGTGATGTGAGCATGGTTCAGGGTGGTGTTGATGGGACAGTTGTGGGGGTGAGCAATGTCTGTGACTACGACTCCCATCATGCTATTGCCTCCACCCCCTTCCCAGCATGCCCATGCTTCCTTCCTTTGACTCTGCTTCCCTGTGGGGTGGGCTGGCTGTGCTGACAGGATGGCTGGGAGTGTTGTCCTGGCAGTTGTTTGGCTAAGAGTCCCAGGAGTGTCCCTGTGCTTCACACAACATAACCCAGGGTGGTGGTGCTTTGTGGGATCTTGTGTTAGGATGGAGGGCATTGCATTCTACCAGGTGGGTACTGTGGAGTTTGTGTTGGGGGGGGTGAGGGGAGGTGCTGGTGACTATAGTCAGTGCTGCAAGTCCCCCTTCCCACCCAGCCAGCCAGCCAGATATCCCACCATGGAACGTGCTTGCATTGCAGGGAGTGGAAGTTGTCTCTCAGGATGTCAGTCAGTGGTGTCCTGCTGTTTGTTGGTGCACAGTTGGCAGCAGGGCCTTGTGCTCCCCACAGCAGTAGCCAGTGTCAGCCATCTTGTGAGTCCTTCTCCACTCCCTGTGATGTGAGCATGGTTCAGGGTGGTGTTGATGGGACAGTTGTGGGGGTGAGCAATGTCTGTGACTACGACTCCCATCATGCTATTGCCTCCACCCCCTTCCCAGCATGCCCATGCTTCCTTCCTTTTGACTCTGCTACCCTGTGGGGTGGGCTGGCTGTGCTGACAGGATGGCTGGGAGTGTTGTCCTGGCAGTTGTTTGGCTAAGAGTCCCAGGAGTGTCCCTGTGCTTCACACAACATAACCCAGGGTGGTGGTGCTTTGTGGGATCTTGTGTTAGGATGGAGGGCATTGCATTCTACCAGGTGGGTACTGTGGAGTTTGTGTTGGGGGGGGTGAGGGGAGGTGCTGGTGACTATAGTCAGTGCTGCAAGTCCCCCTTCCCACCCAGCCAGCCAGATATCCCACCATGGAACGTGCTTGCATTGCAGGGAGTGGAAGTTGTCTCTCAGGATGTCAGTCAGTGGTGTCCTGCTGTTTGTTGGTGCACAGTTGGCAGCAGGGCCTTGTGCTCCCCACAGCAGTAGCCAGTGTCAGCCATCTTGTGAGTCCTTCTCCACTCCCTGTGATGTGAGCATGGTTCAGGGTGGTGTTGATGGGACAGTTGTGGGGGTGAGCTATGTCTGTGACTACGACTCCCATCATGCTATTGCCTCCACCCCCTTCCCAGCATGCCCATGCTTCCTTCCTTTTGACTCTGCTTCCCTGTGGGGTGGGCTGGCTGTGCTGACAGGATGGCTGGGAGTGTTGTCCTGGCAGTTGTTTGGCTAAGAGTCCCAGGAGTGTCCCTGTGCTTCACACAACATAACCCAGGGTGGTGGTGCTTTGTGGGATCTTGTGTTAGGATGGAGGGCATTGCATTCTACCAGGTGGGTACTGTGGAGTTTGTGTTGGGGGGGGGTGAGGGGAGGTGCTGGTGACTATAGTCAGTGCTGCAAGTCCCCCTTCCCACCCAGCCAGCCAGATATCCCACCATGGAACGTGCTTGCATTGCAGGGAGTGGAAGTTGTCTCTCAGGATGTCAGTCAGTGGTGTCCTGCTGTTTGTTGGTGCACAGTTGGCAGCAGGGCCTTGTGCTCCCCACAGCAGTAGCCAGTGTCAGCCATCTTGTGAGTCCTTCTCCACTCCCTGTGATGTGAGCATGGTTCAGGGTGGTGTTGATGGGACAGTTGTGGGGGGGGGCAATATGTGTGACTGCGACTCCCATGATGCTATTGGCTACACTGACTTGGCCAGCATACACAGAATTCCTTCCTTTGAGTGGTCTTCACTGTGTGTTGGTGTTGTTGTGGTGGCTACATGTGTGGATGTGTGTGTTAGTTCTATTTGTGCCACTGCCTAGCTGTAGTTGTGGTTGTGTTTGTACTTGTGTTGGCACAGTTGGATGTGACTTTTTTGATGGCATGTGTTGTGTTTATCTGACTGACATACACATTTTGGGATGATTCTGTTCTAGTTGCTGTGTAATTGCTATGAGTGCATGGTTTGACTCTCCCCTTGACAGTGATGTGTGTGTTTTGTGGCAGTTTATTGTGTACATTTGTTGTGTACTCACCAGGCTCTGGGATGTTCTCTAGTCCATATACGCTCACTGGCGGAAGGATGGCCCGTACCTTCTCCTCCCAGGGCCTGAGGTATATTGGCTTGGCAGGAGGGCCACTGCCGGTGTGTTGGCTGTTGATGTTGTCTATCTTCAGCAGGTCCCGTACCCTCCTGCGCACGTCATACCACCTGTTCTGGATGTCCGTCTTTGTGCGCCGACATGGTGATTGGGCGTTCACCCTGTTGATGATCCTCTCCCACATCTTGGTTTTCTGCGACATGGGGGTCTGTTGGACCAGAGTGCCAAACAGCTGTGGCTCCACCCTGAGGATCTCGTCTACCATGACTTCCAATTCACTATCTAGGAACTTGGGATTCTTCTTGGGGGGCATGGTGATGGGTGGTGATGGTGGGTGATGTGTGTGTTGGTGTGCAGGTGAGGGTGTGTGGGTGTGTGTTGTGCTGGGTGTATGTGAGGTAGGTATTTGTTGGTGTGCTGATGGTGTGTGGCTTGTGTGAGGGATGAGCTGTGGGTGTGTGGTTGCTTTCTCTTGGGTGCTGGCAGTGGAATGGCATTTGCAAAGGCTCATGGTAGTGATTTGTGTCCTTTATATAGGTGGAGTTGTGGGTGTGTCTTTGTTCTCTGTCCCCACCCCCCAGTATTTATTGGCTTGGTAATTGCTTGTTTGGCCTTTTTTTGGTTGGTTTTTCCTTTGTGCTGTTTGTGTATGTTGGAAACGTTCTTGTGACCGAGTCGGACCCTGCATTGGTCTCGTACGGTGTTTTCCGTTTCGTTCACGCTGTGTTTGTGCAGTTTTGTATGCTGCGTACGCGTCGGTCGCGGTGTATTGTGTTGCTTCGGCTCGGTTTTGTATGCGTGTCGGTCGTACGGCTTGTCCTCCGTCCGACTCGGTCGTGTTTTCGCGCCTTGCATCGTACTTTGCGGTTTGGAGTTGGCGGGTACGATTCGGTCGGATTTGTTCCGGGTGCGTGTCGGTCGGTTGGATTCGCGTGTTTTTCCGGCCGGATTGCTATTTTCCGAGCGGCTCGGTCGGTCGGCTTGGTTTCCTAACGTGTCGGTCGGATTTATCGCGGCTTGCATCGTACTTGGCGTGTCGGGCGCCACTGGTACGTGTCGGTCGGTAATTTTTCCGGCTCCGAGTCGGTCGGTGCTTTTTCCGGCCCGAATCGGAATCGACCCCCTTGTGTCCTCCTTCAGCCAAATGGTTCAGTAATGCAATTGTGTCAATGACACAATCCTCTCGTGTTCTTGATGCCACCAGTAGGTCATCAATGTACTGAACCAGAACCGAATTTCCATGCATGACTAATGACTCTAAACACTTTCTCAGGATCTGATTAAAAATCGAGGGACTCTCTGTGTACCCTTGAGGAACTCTGCACCATGCATAGATACAATCCTCGATTTTAAATGCAAAAAGATACTGGCTGTCTGGGTGCAAAGGAATAGAAAAGAATGCTTGGCATAAATCAATTACTGTAAAGCAGCCCGCATTCCAAGGTATCTGATAAAGGATCACTGCTGGATTTGGTACTATTGGGCAACATGGTACTACAATTTTATTTATTTTTCGTAAATCTTGCACTATCCTATATTTTCCACTAGGCTTTTTAAGTCCCATGATTGGTGAATTACGAAGACTGCTCATTATTTCTTTTAAAATGCCTTGTTTAACCATTCGGTCGATTTCTGGAATAATTCCTGCTTTTACTTCTGGACTCATCTTGTATTGTCGTGTGTTTGGATAAACTGCACCTTCCTTCACTGTCACTTTCACTGGATCTATATTTGACATCAGCCCAATATCTTTTCCGGTAAAATCCCACACTTCCGGATTGACTGTGGCTCTCAACTCTTCTGGTAATTCATTTTCAGTCATTAATGAAAACATTTCATCTACCTCTGATCCTTGCTTGACTAGCATCATTTTGTATATAACATCTTCATCAGGGGTCGGGAAAGCGACACCATCTGGTGTACAGTAGATCGTGCAATTCATTTTGCACAGTAGATCTCTTCCCAACAGATTTACTGGACTGGAATCACAAACTACAAACCAATGCATTTCTTTAAGGTTTCCAATGTGCACCTCCATTGGTTTTGTGATCGGGGTTCTAATCTGTTTATTCGACACGTCTACAACTTGTATTGATTCTCCCGAGAGATAGCCTGGCTGATGAGGGTTTTGAACCCGAAACCGGTCCCAGGATGCTTGTTTCCGGTCCAGGGAAGACATGGCTTGGCAGTTCGGGCTGGACTGTTCCCATGAGGCACAGGGTCAGACTGATTTGCATATGGCCATGTCTGAACTGGGGTGGTGGAGTGAGCTAAAGAATGATGATGGATTAAACCCAGATCAGTTGACTGGGGGTGAGTGTTTGATTTGCTCTAACGCTCTGTCCATCATCCCCTTTGGTATCGCTTTGTTCGCCCTAAGTTGGCAGGGTATGCCCAGACGTGGGTCCCTTGCTCACTTTGCCACTGGCTTCAAGATAGCCTGGCTGATGAGGGTTTTGAACCCGAAACCGGTCCCAGGATGCTTGTTTCCGGTCCAGGGAAGACATGGCTTGGCAGTTCGGGCTGGACTGTTCCCATGAGGCACAGGGTCAGACTGATTTGCATATGGCCATGTCTGAACTGGGGTGGTGGAGTGAGCTAAAGAATGATGATGGATTAAACCCAGATCAGTTGACTGGGGGTGAGTGTTTGATTTGCTCTAACGCTCCGTCCATCATCCCCTTTGGTATCGCTTTGTTCGCCCTAAGTTGGCAGGGTATGCCCAGACGTGGGTCCCTTGCTCACTTTGCCACTGGCTTCAAGATAGCCTGGCTGATGAGGGTTTTGAACCCGAAACCGGTCCCAGGATGCTTGTTTCCGGTCCAGGGAAGACATGGCTTGGCAGTTCGGGCTGGACTGTTCCCATGAGGCACATGGTCAGACTGATTTGCATATGGCCATGTCTGAACTGGGGTGGTGGAGTGAGCTAAAGAATGATGATGGATTAAACCCAGATCAGTTGACTGGGGGTGAGTGTTTGATTTGCTCTAACGCTCCGTCCATCATCCCCTTTGGTATCTCCCGAGAGGGGCAGGTTTGGGATGTCTGCTGTTCTCACAGAAGACCGGGTAGCACCAGTATCCAATAGAAAAGTGATGTCTTTACCTTCCACTTTTCCATCAACAAATGGACCTGACTGATCTACCGGCAAGGATGCGCCAAGCCTGCACTCCTCTTCCTCCCCCCTCAGGCACCGTCATTGCATAAAATCTGAATAGTCCTCATCATTCTGCAACAAATATTGCGCAACTGTTCTATTATTCTTACCACTTTCTCCTTGAAATCCGGTGTTCGTACTAAACTTTTGATGGTTCACAAAGTTTGGCATAGGAGCTGGTGGCACCTGATATTGTGGAGTAACTACCTGCTGCTGCTGATTCATAAGTACTTCATTCTGCGTCTGTGGGATTAAATTTTGACTTGGCCCATTATTATTCTAAATACTCTTACACTCGTTCTTCCAATGTCCAAGCTTTCCGCACGCATGACAAGGAAACTTCTTTTTCGCTTCTTCTCTGTTCATTCATTCTCTATATTTGTTACCATTCGCCACTTGATCATTCTGACTTTGCTCTTTCACCTGATTATCAGCCTGAATATTGGGTTTATTCTCCTGTTGCTCTGCCAACTTTACCTGTGCCCACATCATTTTCTCTTTTAGTTTTCTACGCCTTGCTTCTATGTTGTCTCCGCAGTATTTTGCATACTTTAAAATCTCATCCACTGTCTTGCTTTGCCAACACAACATATGCTGCTGTATCATCTGACTAATCTCTGGTTTCAAACCATATACAAACCAATACACAAAATGTCCCATGTCCTTATCACCAATATTCTCAAAACCACTATACTGCTTAAACACCTGCAATAACCTTTCATAATATGCATGTACAGATTCATTTGGTTCTTGTCTTGTCCTATCTATCTTTACCCAATCTGTTTCTTTAGGAGGAATTTTCCCTTTCAAATAGGTAATCACTTGGTGATATTTCTTCATCACCTCCTCTGAGGGTGCTCCTGTCTTTGAGTCTCTAGCATACTCTTCACTTGGCCAATCTATTGTAATCTTACACCCCGTCCATAAATCAGCAGGTACCAAAATGTCAAACAAACCATCTAGATCCTTCAATAAGACCTTTGAAACCTTCACAAATCTTTCTACCTGTTTATACCATTCAACTGGTTTTTCTCTCAATTTTGGAAAATCATTTGTAAATGACAAAATATCTTGTCTACTCCAAGGAACATGAACATATCCTCCTCCTGGAACTTCTCTCATTGGACACAATTTCTCAACCTTTTCTGTTTCCCTTACTGGAAATGCAGATGACGCTTCTCTCGCTTGAACTTCCTCTTTCTTTCTTAGCCATCTAATTCTCCATTTATCAATGTCTCCCCATTTTCGCAAAATAGTCATTAACTCCTTTATCTGTAGTCTCTTTACAGATGCATTAACACTTTCTAAATCTTTGTCAGTAAAATCCACTCAATATGGTTTCTGCAACAACTTTGATTTCCCTATATCTATTCCAATTTCTGAAGCAACTTCTGTTAATTTCTCATGAAATACTCTTGCTCTTTTGGTTATACTCTTACATAAAAATAATAATTCTTCATCATTGTAAACATTCAATCTCTCTGTGCCCACACTTCCCACTATCATTTCTTCTAATTCCACTTTCAATCTACTAATGTCTGAAATGTTTGGTGTTGGGTTCCGATTATCTCTTTCCTGTGCCCATCTTTCTATGTCTTCGGGGGTAACTACTGTTGCGCCCCCAGTTCCTGTATGAACCAAAGGTCTCCTTTCTCTTAAGTTCATGGGAGTAACTCTTTTTGGAGTTTCAGTAAAAGTTCCACATTAGGGAGATCCATTAATGAAATAATTGATTCACTATCACTGACCTGATCATCTGTAATTATTACTTCTTTTCTAGGATTGTTTAATGGAACTGTCACAGTTTGTGGTTTCTGACAAGCCTTTTTATCTCCGTACAATGGGATTACCGGACCAATAGTCACTGGTACTGTCAAAGCTTCAGTATTCAAATTTAATTGACTTATTTTCTTTACTAATTCTTCTCTAGTTTTTTTTATCTCTCTCATTATCTTGCACCACCCTATTAAATGACGTATCATGTAAAATCTGTGGGGTTAAAGGCATTCCTATCACTGGTGCGCTTGGGGTAACCTTACCAGTTGTTTCTTGATACGGTGGTGGATTCTTAATTAAAATATCCTCTAGCAACTCATCATCTTATTCACCATATCCGGTTATGTTCAAATGTTTCGTTTTCTCTTTACACTTTCCTCCAGACTGTTCTTCAGCCATTAATACTGGATATAAACCTTCAGATACCATAGCTCTCCTCCACTGTTTCATCTGCCATTCGCGTGATTCTTGCAAGTATCTGGGAAAGAACGCTTTATATCTCCCACCTCTATTTTTCTCGCGTTCATATGACTCAGTCTCCCATTCTTCCAACGCCTCATATTGAGTTAGCCTAGGTCTAGGTTCCAAATCATTCATTCTCATTCTCAAATTTTCAAGAATTCTCCCATTAAACATACCATTTTCTGGAAATGCTAATACTCCATCACCTTTCGTATATTCTATCCAATTTTCCAACCACACGCAAGTATGATATCCTCTTTCCATCATCATAAAAGATGCTGGGGTCTTCGGTGGCGGAATAGGAATTCCCTCTCTAGTCAACACAGGCTTGTCTTTCTTAAAGAAATTCTTAATTTTCTTTATAAATGAAATTTTTCTCTTTTCTCCATGCATCCTAGATGAACGATATATAAAATTATATTCAGAAAACCCTTGAAATCTTCTATCTGCATGTCTCACACTAGTAGTCAAATCAAAATTCCGCATACAATCTCTCCTTCCACCAATCCTAGCGCGGCTTCTAACTGGTTATCCAATCAAATCAGGCTCACGCTCGCGATCTGACCAATGCCAGCACGGCCTTTTCTGACGTCAGTTCTGCTCCTTACTAATGACCCCTCCTTTACAAGTCTGCTTCTGTCACACGCCCGCTGTTTCAACCTATCCCAGCGCGGCTCTTTGTGACGTCAGTCCAACTCCGGTGACTGACCCTCCCTTCACAAGGTAATCCGAAAACTTATTTTCTTAATATTTGCATTAAATTCTTTGTTATTAACTACATAAAAACATTCGCTACTCTGCCTGTTCCACTAAAACCAAAGGATAGATTTTCTTACTGCTGCGAGTAAAACCTTCCCCTTACTCTTCATACACTATGAGTAAAACCTTCCGCTTACCCTTCATTCAAGCTCCAGAGAACCTGCTATTCCTCCAGTGTCACCCGTATTGGGAAATGAGACCAAAGTTTCACCAGCGAACCCCTTTTGCTATCATTCGCAATCTACTTTTATATGAAATAGTCCCTAGTTTAACACTGCCAGCCCTGCGTAGCTTCTCAGTGTTATTCCAACAGACGAGTAACCTCACTGCAGTGTGGTTTCTATCGCCACCCGCTATTCATTCCCCGGGAATTCTGGACAACATAAAACAAAGACGCTAACTCTTTTGTCAAAACATAAATCAATAATTAATAATCTATACTTATCACCAAACTAGTCAATAATAACCATAGCTCTGCTACCAGACAACTGATCCAGCGGTGTACTAACAACAGATACTCCACTACCATATACTCACCTGGGCCCATAAACACTTACACAGATCCAAGTAGACCGCTGGGTTTAGTTTATATTTATCTTTATTCAGGATTAGTTATTTCTCATTCCTAACTAACCTTTCACTGATCAAAAAGTTCTTTCCTCTGGTCAATGGACCATTAGTTGAACTAGTTGATGGTGATAATTAACTTAACTTATTGATTATTCTTTAATTAAAGAAAATGACCACAGACTCGGGAAGTTTTAAAATCTTTATCTAAAATAAGTGAATGTGAACCATTTCAAATTACAGTACAAACACCCTCATTCATAGGATTGCAAACCAAATCTTTCATTAAGGAAATATTTCAGACACATACAATAACTTTGCCTGGAAAGGAGAGGACAGAGAGAGAAGAGCATCAACAAATACCATGAATTTATAGTTACCAAGGATGGTGTGAAGACCAAACCCTCTGGCCAAAGGGCTGGTAGGGGTCCCCCGGGATAGATCAGGAGACATAGACTTCAGGACAGGAATCAGGACAGGATACTTAACCTCTCTAAAATACCGACGACTGCATCGCACCCCTCTCTGACACTCTCTTCCTCCTCGAGTTTCTTCCGCGATCTTCTTGTCTAACCCAATTAATTAAAGATAGATGGTTCTGCATTCAAAGTCTTCATCAGCATCTCACAGCGTCCCTTTCAGCATCAGCACCACCCACAGCTTCCCGAGCTCTCGACTTCCAGCATCGATGATGATCCCTCTTCTGCTAACTAACTAACTAAAATTACCTCAGTTATACCTTTCGTTGACCATGGACCACCCACTAAAGTTTTAATATTGCAAAAATACGTATTCTGATTCGTCAAGCAAGGGGGGATGATCATCACACCATGCTTACATATTACTTATTTCCATTGAACTATTGTTCGTAAACCCATCCCCTTTAAACGTTATTCCTGCCTTCAGTTCCCATACATAACCAAACTTTATTTGTTACATTTCTTTCAACATTATGAATACAAGAATTCTTACTTGAACTCTTCACCCACTGTTCACAGGGCACGTCATTTTCGTCCTTGGACGGCTGTCAAAACTTTGCTCATCCTTCCGGATTCGCTCTCGTGTAGGCATGCACATCTTGAATCAGTCGGCTCAATTCAGACAAACGTGAAAGGCCCAAATGCGCACTAATAATAAAGTCAAAAGAAGAAATGTTACTTAATGGTTTCACTGTATACCACCCTTCTCTACTCTAACCCTGTTTACTTATTAATACTTTCCCCGCGTTAGCATTAGTAAAATAGCTGGTTTTCATTTCGGCTAAGCAGATGCCATGCACGTGAGTCTTTAAGACTCCATTTTAATGCCTTCTTCACATGCGCTAGAAATTCCCTCCAAGCATTAGTACCGTCATACTACGTAGACGCAGTTGACGCATGCGCGGTAAAGATTTCCCAGTTAGAGCGATTTTAGTCCTTCGTTCATATTGTTAGTGTTACTAAAACACATATGCAAGCTTCTCTAACCCGTGTGTTTTCTGTATTTGCGTGTTATTATTTACAAGACGTTGTTAGTAATTCGTTAGCGGGTTAAACAAGAGCATTGCTTCCAAGCAAGTCTCCTTTACGAGTCCTTGCTCCATCAGAGGTTTAAAGATCACCGGTCTTGGAGAAGATAATGTTTTAGGCCTAAAAGTAGGAACTCTATGAGCACGTTCTATATATAAAAATCCTTGTGAAATGAGATGTTCAGAACAGTAGGAATCCAGGTAAGCAGAAAATCCAACACTGAAGGCGCAGATTTCTCACAGTCTTCGGGTAATCCAAAAATGAGAAGGTTACTTCTACGATTTCTGTCTTCCTGTTCAGTCAGGTTCCTTCTCAATGAAGCCAAGGAGCGCTCCATACCTTGAACATGTTTAGCTTGCTTATTCGTGAAGTCTTCAACAGTGCTTATTCGTGTTTCTGCATTGGAGACACGTAAGGAGAGTTTTTTGAGGTCATTCCGAATTGCCGCCACCTCAATTTGAAGTAAGTCTGTGTTCGTTTTGGTACTCTGTGCTATATCATGAACTGAATTAAGTTTGAGTAGTATAGTGTCTAAGGTCGAGGCGGAGTCCGAATTACCCTTAGCTGGCACCTCCGGGGTGGGTGAATTTTGTTTAGATCTCTTCAGATTCCCTTTAGACTCCCTGTCCTTGGGAGTGACACCCATGCCTTCTGCCATTGGACACAAGTACAGTAGACACACCAACTGACTGAAAGTGCATAGCTGTTGTGGAATGAACACAGAGTACTGTAGAAATTTACTGATTAGAGAACGAAGTATTAATGCCTGAGAGACCAAAAGCCAATTTGTTTATGAGATGCGTGAAAAATCAACAGGCACCAAGACTCTCAACGACAATTCATTCACAGGTGGGTGGCACAACAAAAAGGGCCGGCCAGCGTGAATTATAAAGAGCAGAATTAAGTAGGCTCTGCATGACTAGCAAAAACGAAGACAATCACCAAAGGTTGAGATTAAGCAAAAGACATGTGGCTCATATGATACTATATACCACTGGAGTACAGCCAGATGAGTAGAAGGCCACTACATAAGCATTATGATTCCCAAAGAGTCCTGTCAGCGGTCTCCATTTTGAGAAAGTACTGACACAATGTAAAAGCGAAATATAAAAGCGAAAGACTCAGGTCCTGATAAAGAGAGGTATAAAATTGGACATGACAATATCTCAAGCAGTCCCAGGGTAATTAATGAGAAGTCCACGCAGGAAAAGAAGTGATTTTATCTCCTCAGACCCTGAACAATGAGACGTTCGTGCCGGCCGCCATTTTGAAACACTGCCGTGAGGAGAATATCGCCGAGCAACGTTGCATCCAGGGAAGCCGTCCGAGACCACAGCGAGCTGTCCCAAATGCTCCTGCGAAACATCGATGTAGAAAGAGCTTCCGCACTGGAGGTCCGACGGAGCTCAAAACAGCGCGGCCATCTTGGTTACGCGCTAAGCCACGCCCCCATTCGCTTTTAAGTTTTCATAAATAAGATAACCACTCATATTAGATTCACGAGCAGCGACGGCTCCTGGGCAAAGGCTGAGGAGCGTCGCCGCACGGGAAAAATTAAATGATAATTCCACAACTTTATTATCATTTTTTTTCCTGTAATGGCCCAGTTTTGTTTAAGGGGCGGGACAGGGCGGGGCGGGGCTGGACTGGACTTGGCTGTCAGCCAGTAGGGGGAGATGTGGTATGTGCACTTAAGTGTGCATGACGGTTTGGCTGGCCGTCTTGGGCCAGCCAAACAGTTATGCGCACTTTGCATGTTCTCCACCCAGGTTGTATTACAGCCTGGGTGGAGAACATGCACAGGCCCATAGACCTCATCTGAGTGCCGAACCAGGCACTCAGACCAATCGCAATGCTGCTGTTAGCAGCATTGTTATTGGCTAAGGGTGTCTGGAAGCCTGTGTGCTTCCTGCTGCAGCGTTGTCCACGAAAGAAGAACGAAGGAGAGGCGGCGGCCAGGTCAGTGGAATATTCTTTTTTTTTTAAACTCCCCCACCTGCTCCCCGCGCTACCACCACTGCTCCATAGCAGTGAACAGAGGTCTTAACATTTTTTGCTCTGAGCCTCCGTAAGCAAAACTTTTAGAAGTTGGACCCCCCCTACAAAATTTAATAACAAAACTTGGGGAGCGAGAAGGGCAGGGTTGAACGTAGGGTGGGGGGGATTTTGAGATCATATCAAGGTTACTTTTTTAGTAGCTCATAATTCACAAGAAATATGAGACATGTAAAAGAACAAATACTTCAAACAAAAACATAAAATGACCAAAAACACCACTCTCCATAATTGGGGCGTGGTGAGCATCTCATACTCCGAGACCCCTATGGAACTGCACCTGTGTTGCAGTCTGTCTCCTCTGCCTCTTTTACCCCTTCATAACCATGCCTGACAATGACTCCAACCTTGAAACATTCTATCCTTTTTATAAAAAAAAAGGGTTGTTTTGCCTATCTCTATGCAGCAAGGGTTTCCTTAGCCCTAATGCTAGCAAGGAAAAAGAGCTCCATGCCTCTTTTGTAAAGTAAGACGATCATAATTGTGATGCACTGTGCCCCGCACACTTTTCGGCCCCAGTTCTACTGTCCCAGCTTCAATAATAAGAAAGTGTTCTTTAACTGGACGTATAAAATTTTTTGCACTATGTACAGTCTGATTAACAATTACTAAAATGTATTCTTTTAAAGAACTTGTTTTATCTTAAACACTAAGGGTCTGCTTCACAAAGGTAAACTTAGACCTGAAGTCTAAGTTTAGACCTGAAGTCTAAGAGCCTGATTCACAAAGGGTCTCTGCACTCCTAGGGGAGGTACGTCAGTCATGGGAAGTCTACGAAGCGGGGTGGAATCTCTTTAATGAGTATTCCCATTGCAGAGAGTCTGCCCAGAGTGTGGAGACTCCCCCACAACTGTGGGCCTACATTACCAGTGGGGAAGCCCTTTGTGATTCAGGTCCCAAGTTTAGACCTGAAGTCTAAGTTTAGAACTGAAGCCTACCTTTAGACCTGCAGTCTGAACTTAGACTTGAGGAATAAAGTTAGACTTGAGGTCTAAACTTAGACTTCAGATCTAAAGTTTGACCTGAGGTCTAAACTTGGACTTCAGGTCCAAAGTTAGACATCAGGTCTAAACCTAGACTTCAGGTCTAAACTTAGACTTCAGGTCTACGTTTACCTTTGTGAATTGGGCCCTAAGTCTACCGTTTTGGTATTCACAACGTTAAGTTACTACTAGTAACTTTACTACTAGTAATTTTATCAGTAGTAACTTTACTAGAAGTAAAATTTCTAGTAGTAACTCACCTTTGTGAATAGCAAAAATGGTAAACTTAGACTTAAGTCTAAGTTTACCTTTGTGAATCAGGCACTAAATCATTTTGTGGCAGCCTATCTCATACTTGGGGCCACTGAAATTATGTGATTCTGTGGCTGCAGAACTTTCTGCATAATTATGGATTTTTCAAATTTGCCACATAATCCGCTATCTGCTGCATAATCTGAAGATCTTAACCAAGAATTTGTTTCTAACATGAAAGGATCAAAAATTACAAAAAATGTGGCAACATGTCCCTTCCGCAATGTAAAGCCCTCGACAACTGTATGCTGGTCATCATTCAATTGCTTATTGCTGTACTTTTGTGATAAACTGGTATTAATAAAGTGAAATATTTGCCCACATAGTGTAACAACGTGTAAAAATGACAAATAAATGAAGTTATAACATCACAAAAATGTGCTGCAGTACGCCGCATGACTAGCCTTTTTTTGCTGAATAATTTAGTTGACATAATTTTGTCGCCCGCCACATAATTTCATTTTGTTCTTTTTAGCCACCTCTTTGATGTCGCCACCATGGTACTCAGGATCACAGTGGCCATATGTTTTTATGCACTTCAAATGCTGCATTTAAAAGACAGCCTGTAAGCACAACAAATAAAGTTCAGCTAGCAGGCCATCTTCACTTACAAGTACTTACTAAGACACTTGCGCCCACCCTGGGAACACAGCCACAGAACCCCAGGTGGGTGTGCCCCCACTTTGAAGACCTATGGATTATGACATGTTTAAAAGAGCTCTTCCAAATCATCTCTCTTCGCAGACAAGCATATGGTCCACAAATGCTTTATCTTTGTACAGATGCCTTTCAGACTATACATAGAGACTCTTGGGATCCTAATGGCTTGAAAACATTGCACTATGCCGTATTGATTCAATATGCAAATTGAAAAAAAAAAGGCACCAATGGAAAAAGACAAGAAGCCACTGATGAAATACAGGGGATTTTGGGAAATGTACTGAAGAAGCACAATGTTTAAGATGCATTATGTAAGCCATAGAATATGGTAGAATGAATAATTGGGGTATTGAATTAATTTCAGAAATAAAATGTTAATGTAAATGGTAATTTTCGGAGACATGACAAATACAAGGTGTATTTTCTTGATGTTCCATAGAAATTGGTCTAGGCGCTGAAATGGTATACAATGACTATTTCAAAATCACAATGGCTTAGATTAACAGGGTACCAATAATGTTTTAGGATTAGGTAGACTAATGATGACATCATCCGAGTTTGTTTTATAGTTTCATAGTGGCAGGTAACAACCATAATAAGATTCTACGTAATTTTGAACAGCCTGTGTCCAGCTAATCCCTATAAGTGTTTACACAACGCATGTGCACCTAATGCACCAGAGGTATTGAATACGCCATAAATCTTTGTATTGAAGACTAATTCTGTGTGCATGTGACAGTGGGCTTGTGTTTATTATGTGTTTATTATGTTCCACACAAGATTTTTGGTACTGCAGAAAAAGTTTCCAGCAGGGCAAAAATTTTACGTACTACATACTAAGTATTGTAAGCACCCTTGAATTATTGGACAGAATTATTTCAGCATGACAGTTTTTACTTAACATAGAAGACTGTGTGCACCAAGTACAACTTATGTACATATGCTTGTGTGAAGATGAGCTATCTGCAATGGTTTCACCACAGTTTGACGGCTACAGGTAGTATGATATTTAGCACCTTCAGACCTTGTTTATTTTAAGTAAATAATCACTCTTTGGACAAGTTTTGCACAGTATACACAGTTCTTAGTATACACTTTTCAATACTCTGTGGTGTGTTTCTCATAAGAGTTTGACTGTCTGCAAACAGTGTGTTACAGAGCAAACTCTCTACACAAAGTAAACAGTCATAACAGTACCCACTTTTCTACTCAGATTCATTTAATTTCTCAATGTAGGTTCAGTGACTGTCAGGGGTTTGATACAGGTAAAGACTGTCCATAGTAGGGCATTTGTTATATAACAGGGCTTGAGTATCTGGAGGAACCTGGTTTTCCCTGAATAGTTATATACAGATTGAACACTGTGTGCAGGATAGGTTACCCTTTCACCTGTGGTTAATAGTCAACATGAACTCAGCTACCCATGAAGTGTATGGAATAGGGTTAATGTTGAAGTTAGCACAAGCTTGCTTTACCTATAGTAGTTGAATGTATGATAGCAGTAAAGACGCTTCATATTTTTCTGAGCTATTTTGTACTTACCTTCATAGCTCTAATGGTATACCCGTTTATAGGCAATATGCACAAAAGAAGCTTGGATAATGTCATCAGTGATGTCATCAGTGATGTCATTTGAGATGTCATCAGTGATGTCATAAATTATGTCATAGAACATATCAAGAGTGATGAAATATATGAGGTCATAAGCAGTTCATGGGTGCTGCAAGTTGTAGTTAGCGCTGCTAACTATTACTGGTGAATTTCTGTGTTTTTTTTTTAGTTCAAAATGTTAATTATGTCACAGATGAATTCACCTAACTATAATGTTACCTTTGGTCTTTTCAGTGAATTTCTAAAGTTTCCTTTTTAAACAAAACCAGATCTTTTTTTCACACCTAACTATAACGTTACTTTTACCTTTGTTTTTTTCAGTGAATTTCTACCAGCTTGTTTACAAATTGTAAGGAATGCCCACTGTTCATTTACACACTGAGCACATTGTGAGCTGTAAATAATAATGAGAGCACCAAATTGCTGAAAGAATATTATTACTCTAAATGCGAAGAAAGATCAGTATGACAACTGTCTGAGGATGTATTGCTAATATAAGGTAATACCCCAACCTTCTTCATTGTGCACTGCGGTATGGCAATTTTTATAAATGATAATTATATATTTTATGAACTTGACCAATATGTTTTTGTGTGGAGTTTACTCAATGTGTATTCCAACTGTACTTCAACAGCCAACATGGGGTGGCACCCGTTGCATAAGCATTCACTATGACATGATAACAGTCACATGTATTTAGTAATGTGGCACGACTTTTCATTTTTATGCTGCTTATTTTCCAGTATATAGTACATGGTTTATATTAGAGAAGGTTTATTATTTATACTAATATTTTGGCGGTGATTGATAGATTTTAAATGTTAGACCAGATAAGAAAAAACAAGCTGATTTTCATTTTGATATGCATAGTATCAGGGGACTATCCTTCCCCCAAGATGGTATCTGTTTTTGTCTTTAGATATGTTTATCATCGCTTGTGATGAATAATTCATGGGTTGTGATCTGGTTCCATACTTGATATAAGTGAATCAATCACAGATAATTTTGTGACTATCCAATAACAACATTGACATTGTATTGGTTTTACCTTCACACTGACTTTACAACATCAGGTCTAATATGGCGATCGTAAGGGTGCCTTAATATTGTAGCTATTAATTTCTAGCATTTTGTAGAGGGATTAAAAAGAGGTAATGGTCTACCTGGCACCTCTTTTCTAGTTTGAAGCTAAGCTTTTCAATAAAAAAAGGGCTCAGGTTCCGGGGGATGGGGTCCCTGGGGCCCAAAATGCTCAAGAGAAGGGGGGGTCACACAGCCCCCCTTTTTAAAATAATAATTAAAAAAACACGGCAACTCACCGGAGGCCCCGCCCCCTCCCTGCACGACTCTGCAAACGCGCCTCCTAGCGTGCTCTGCATTGGGGGATAAAGTCCCCATCGCTACTGGGGGTCCCTGGGGCCAACTAGGCCACCAGAGGCCTCCAGTAAGCCCTACACAGTGGGACTGCTGAGAGGTGGTACGAGGCCACGCCCTTTTTACACCACTCCGCAAATGACCTCTTGGCGCACTGCTGGTGGGGCGATGAGGACCCCTTGTGTCCTGAGGACTTCAGGGCTAAAGTGGACTTCATACCCCAAGCAGCAGTGCGCCAGGAGGCACGTTTGCACAGTGGAGTAAAAAGGGGGTGTTAGACTTGGCATCTTTGGCGTGTTTCCCCTGAGTTTTTGATTTCTGACCTCTCGGTTTTGACTCTGTTTTTGCTGGCTTAGTGTCTCTGTGCACTTTTCTCACTGCTGATCAGTGGTAACATGCAAGTGCTCCTGTTGTAAACTGTGTTATGGATTGCTGTTTCCATGATTGGCATATTTGATTTACTTATCAGTCCCTAGTAAAGTGCACTGAGCATGCCAGGGCGTATAAATCAAATGCTGTTAGTGGGCTGCAGCACTGGATTGTGCCACCCATGCAAACGGCCTGTAAATGTAACTCTGGCCTGCCATTGCAGAGCCTGTGTGCAGTCTGGGACTGCCACGTCGACTTGGCAAGTGTATCCACTTGCCAGGCCCTAACCTTCCTTTTTCTTACATGTCAGTCACCCCTAAGGTAGGCCCAAGTTACCCCTGTGGACAGGGTGCAGTGTATGTGAAAGGTAGGACATGCCCTGGTGTGTGTGGCATGTCCTGATAGTGAATTACTGCCAATTTTGTTTCTTCACTATTGCAAGGCTACCTGTTCCCATAGGACAGAATGGGGAGTTGTTTATAACATCTTATAAACATAACTGGCCCTGGAAACTAGTTAGAAAAATAAAGTTTAGTATGCCTGAACTCAGAATCTAAAGATGCATATTTTAGTGAAAGTGAATTTTACATTCTGTGTTTGAAAATACCACTTTTAGAAAGTAGGTATTTTCTTGCTCAGCCATCCAGTAGGCCTCTGCTGGGGTTGTGGATTGACTGTCTGGGTTTTGGATGAAAGGGGCTGGGGAGAAGCAGTGGCTCCAGATAGTCTAGGTGGGTCAGGAAAGGGCTGAATAGACCTGGGCTGCATTTAGAGTAGCGGAGGAGATTTCCTTTCACCTGAATGGGCCTGGTCTGCCTCTGACAATGCTGTCTCCACCTCCTGCCAGGAAGCCACACCAGAGAGGGCAGAACTGGTTCTGGCTGGGCACATACACTCTCTGCCTGAGAGGACAAAGGAGTTTGGGCTACAACAAGTGGGGCCCATACCCCTGAACTTTAGAACTCTTTTGGACCAAGAAGACTGCCAAGAAGAAGAGATGGAGAAGCTGTGAGGAGGAACTACCACTTTTCTGAGTGCTTTGCTGTGTTGGCCTACAGTGGCTGCTTCTGTCTTGGGCAGTGAAAGGACTGGACTGGACTTTCTGCAATCTATTCTTGTGAGTTTCTCCAAGGGCTTGAGGTAGAGCTTGCCCCCTGTTTAAAAAGTCTCAGAAACAGTAAAAGACTTCAAGTTCTTCTGCCCTCAGCACTGGGGACTGTGTGTTTTGTGCTTCAACAGAAGAAAAAGCAACCCGACGCCGTCTACGATGCTGCTGGCGACACCGTGCCCTGAAGGCACCGCAGAGGGCACCGCCGCAATGCCGCACCGCGACCCTGGTCTCACCGACGATGTCTGCTGACGCCGCCACCGAGCCGCTGCTCACACCGCGACCTGTGGGCACCGCACTCCGCATCGCCTCACTTCACGACGCTGTCTTGGTATCCCCGCCGACGCCGCTCCGCGCCAAAATTGACGCCGCTGCTTGCACCGTGGTTTGAGGACACCACACTTAAAGTTACATGACGCACCACCCTCATCCCGCACTGCAGCCTTGGCCTACCGGCGACAGAGCTTCAGCAATGACGACGCCGCTGCCAGCACCGCGGAGAGCACCGCATCACTTCGCACCGCGACCCTGGTCTCACCGACGACGCCATCTGACGCCGCCACCGAGCCGCTGCTCGCACCGCGACCTGAGGGCACCGCACGCCGCACCGCTGCACTTTGCACCACAGCACCCGACGCCTGCCGACATCAGCGCTCCTGACTTCAACCGTGAGGAGTTCGATCTGCAACGTGTGTGACTTCGAGGGCTCGACTACTCCTGCACCGACCTCCGGAACCGATGCCTGCGGACGCCGTGCTTTCAGAGCTCAATGAGAGGTCGCCGACGCCCTGCATTTCTAAAGGTACTGCTTTGCAGGTCTTCCTGACACCGTAGCTGGCCCACGACGCCGCGGTCAGCCAGAACTGTTTGGATTTGTTTGTTCACAATGCCGTGATAGCCCCAGAGAGAGCTATCGACTTCAAGGAACTGTTTTTCAAGGTTATTTTGATAACTGAAGATTTCTAAGTACTGTTTTGTGGATCTTTATCGTTTTTGGTCTTGTCTTAAGTATATAAAAATATTGGATATTTTTCTAAACTGGTGTGGTGTCCTTTTGTAGTGCTTACACTGTATTACTGTTGGTTATGTGCAAATGCTTTACACACTGCCTCTAAGATAAGCCTGACTGCTCGTGCCAAGCTACCAAGGGGGTGAGCAGGGGTTATTTTAGGAGTGTAACTCCCTTATCCTGACTAGGAAGAAGGGTCCTTACTTGGACAAAGGTGCAAGCCCTTGCCAACTAGAGACCCCCATTTCTAACATTGGTGGTCAGCGGTGAGGATAGAACTTGCGTTTGCACTTGACTTACAGTGATTGGTGTGCACTACTACAATATCACAGACCATTACGTACCACATACAGGTTCTCTTTCTTTGTGGCCTATTTTTGATCTTGCCAGATTTCTGAGAACTTGAGCTTGCTACTTCATCATGCCTGAATCAAGAGCATCATCTGCTGCATCTCTGGAAGTGGCCTTTGAGGAGGATAGGTTGGAATCCTACAAGTTGAAGGTTATTTGCAAAAACCTAAAAGTCCAAGTCAGAGGCCTCACCAGGAAGGAGAAGCTACAAAAGGCGCTGAGGGCCTGGGTAGCAGCCAGACATGCCAGCGAGCAGTGGAGAGGCGGAGGAGCCTATTCCTAGGCTTTTGGGAGGGGGGGAACTCTCCAGGCCAGGCAGCAGTGGCCTGTCCCCAGGGGAGCTGCAGGACAGGCGTGAAGCAAGGAAGTTCGAGTTGGAAAAACTCAGGATGGAAAGTGAGAGGGAAGACAATAGAATAGCCATGGAGGAAAGGAAGATGATCTTAGATCATGAGCAAAGTCTTAAGGAGCTGGAGCTAAGGAGTAGGCCCAGCTCAGATGGTGACAGCAATTTGTCAGGGCAGTCAGACAGAATTGTGCATATCCCCAAGAATGTAGGCGAGGAGTACAAGAACGGTGATGACATACAAAGGTGGTTCCAGGGGTATGAGGCGTCTATTCATATGAATGGGGTTCCTGAAAGGAATTGGGGGGCAGGGCTGTGGCCTCTCTTCCCAGAAGAAGCTAGGGATACTCTGATAGCTTTGGGTAAGGGGCAGAACCTCACCTATGCTGACATGAAAGATGTTCTCCTCACCAGGTATGGACTCACTCCTGAAAAGTACAGGGATCAGTTTAGGTCCAGTAAGAAGTCTGATGCCAACACTTGGTTGGAATGTGTGGATTCGTTCTGCAGGTCTCTGGATGGCTGGGCGAAGGGCAGTAATGTAACAGATTTTCAGGGGCTCTACAATTTGATTGCATGGGAGCACTTGTCTAGTCTATGTTTTGCAGAGCTGCACCAGCACTTGGTTGATAGTAAGCTGACTGACCCCAGGTAGCTTGCTATGGAGGCAGACCGCTGGATGAGTACCAGGGTCCACAAGAAAGCGTTTGGGGAGACTCAGCCAAAGGTGGGCAGGGTCTCCAGCAGAAAAGTGGGGGGGCAAGGGTAAAGCACATGAGTTCTCTAAAGGGCCCCAAACTAACACCCAGGGTAAAGGTTCCCGTCCCCCAGGAGATAAGAAGCAAGGGGTCTCTTCAGGAAAGCCTGCTGAGACCGGCCCCTGCAAGTGTTTTGCATGTGACCAGGTGGGTCACTTGAAGGGGGACCCCAAGTGTCCCAAAAGGACACAGCCACCCACTGGTGGGCAGACCAAGGTGTTGGCGAGTGTAGTGCTTGGGGAGGAGGGGTACCCACAGGAGGGTAGGGATCCCGCAGAAATGACCCTTGTCTCACTAGGGGACAGTGAGATGGTCCCAGGAAACCAGGTGCCCCCAAACACAAAGAAATACAGCACCTGGGTGACCATCAATGGGAAAAGAGTAGAGGCTCTCAGAGATACTGGAGCCAGTGTGACCTCAGTCCGGTGTCACCTGGTCTCTAAAGAGCAGGTAGTCCCAGGGGCATTCTACCAAGTAGTTGCTGTGGACAACTCAGAGCGCCAGTGTATGGTGGCGCAGGTTCCCTTTGAATGGGGGGTCTCAGGTCCCTTGAGGGTGGTTGTGAGCCCTACCATGCCTGTAGATTGTCTGCTAGGTAACGACCTGGAGCAGTCCTTGTGGAAGGATGTTGAGCTCAGGTTTCACTTGGAGATGCTTGGGTTGCCAGAGTGGGCATGTGTGTCCACTCAGTCCATACAGACACTCACACACCACCACTCACCCATAGAGTTACTCACACAGCTAGTCAGTCATGCAAAGAATCAATCACACTCCCGTTTACTCACCTACACAGTTATACACACACCACCTCACTTATTTATACAGATACTAACACATACTTACTCTCTTATACAATCACTGGCACAAGCACACATTCATCCATACAGCCACTCTCACAATCACTCACTCTCACATATAATCATTTATATACTCCAACACTCACATATACTGCCTTTCACATATGTAGTTACTCACACATGTGCCACAGAGACATCAATTCACTCACCAACACAGCCATACGCACACTCACTCACCTATACAGCCCCTCGCAGATGCACTCATGAACCCATACTCCCAATGAATCACGCACTCACACATCCATGCAGGGAGTCACACCCCCCACCCACCCCCACAGAGAGTCAGGCACCCATACAGGTACTCAGACAACCAATAATAAACCCAAATAGACATTCATGCTACTCACCAACTCATACAGCCACTTACAGACCAACTGACAGACTGATACAGACATTCACACAGTTCAGTCATTCACATGTGCATTCACTAAGACATGTTTAATCACTCACTTATACAGTCAGCCACGCACCCACTAAATTATCCATTCAGACACACATATATATATATATATATATATATATATATATATATATATATATCCAAACCAGTTTTTCGCTTCAACCTATGCCTCAAGCGACGGCGGGCCGTAGTGGGTTAGCGGGACCCATTACATCCATATTCATTATTACGATACCAAATAATGTTCCACGGCACCCAATTGCTTCAAGCAAAAATTTATTTTGGCAAATGCTTCACTCAACGCGTTTCGGGAACAAGATCCCTTGCTCACGAGTGTTGAGGTTGTGTTACGTAATGCTTTAAATACACATCACATGACTTGTGACAACAAATAAAAAGTGTAAACAGACTTCATCATTATTTACAGAGTAGTGCACTTTTCTACGTAAAAAACAATATTAATTCATACTGGTTTAAATCGATTACAAGTGCAATTCAACTTCGTCTTAGTAAAAAGGTAGAACAATGAGTGTGGGAGGATACAAATAAATGAAAAGGGTGCTTTTACGGGGATAGAACTGGCTGTGGTAATTTTTTCTTAACTTTATTGTTCCTCCTATTGCCACGCAATGCCAATAGCTTAAATCCCTAACTGGATAACCATTCATAACTAATGTCTGCACCTTACTTATGGTCAGAAAGCGCCACATATTGCCGTTCTATTACACGCTAGTGCTCCAGTGCAAATCCTGTCTTTACTTCTATACATGTATTTTCAACTAGATATAGAAACGGAGCCTGATCCTTTACCTTTGAGTATCGGTCAGGATTCTAAATCTAATTTCTTATTATTATATATTATTTGCTGTGCAATCATTATAGGGCCGGATAATTACAAGCCACACTATTGCTCCAGTGCGCATCTGTGTCACATCGTACCATTCGGTTAAAGAATGGATATTGATGAAGCCCCAGTGGGCAAAATCTCTATATACAGGATGTGCAAAAAAGAAGAAATATAATTTTAAAGCAGACTTTCTTAAAATTCACAATAACATTGTAGGGACTATCAGTTCCAGATAGCTATTCTCGTCATTCCTCGACTAATCCAGACTTGATATTACCTCCCAACTCGTTAACCAAACATTCTCAGTGTAGAAGATCTGTAAGAAAACACATATAACAAAACAGTGTCATAAAAGTGAATATATAACAGTGCTACAAACAACACAAAACAGAAACTGCTATAGAGGTAAAAAGCCATAAAAATATATATATATATATTAATGATACTGAGTTCATATTAAAATAAGGGACTTATTACCCTGATCACTAGCCCAAGTGCACAGATAATTCCTCATCAATATTGTGCCCTGACGGCTGTACTGTCTGATATTTAATTATCATTTTTGATTCTAGGCGTCTTAATTCTAGCACTCTATCCCCACCCCTATCTCTTAGTGGGATGGTGTCTAAGACACAATAGGAAAGAAGGTTGGCATTTTGTTTATGTGAAGTCTTAAAGTGTCGTGCTATTGGGTATTGTTTATCATCTTTCTTAATTGCCCTCAAATGTTCCAATACTCTCTTTTTAGCTGGATGGATGGTACTTCCAATGTAATATTTTTCACAGGGACATTTGAGGGCATACACGGCATAGTCTGTGTTACATGAGACATGTTTGGTTATCACGAATGGTTTACATCCAGCCGATAACTTGACTTGTTTACAATTTCTACTATACTTACAAGCTTTACACTTGTTGCAAGTAAATAACCCTTGCACCTTGTTACCCACTGACTTACTGGTAGTGTCTACTGTACTTTGACATACAATGTCTTTAAGGGATTTAGCCTTTCTATATGTCACCTGCGGGTAATGTTCTATCACTGATGAAAGGTCTTTGTCAGTTTTAAGTACTCTCCAGAACTTGTTTAGGCACTCTCTTACCTCTATGGGGGCCATTTTTGCTTCGAATTTTGCTATCCTTTTCGTAGATGACATAGAGACCAACATCATTCTTAGTACCACTAACCCACACCTCAGCAAAATTCGCCTTTGGCGGAGATACATTGATGACGTGCTTATGGTGTGGGCAGGTGATGAAAATGAACTAAAAACTTTCTGCAATTGGCTAAACAACACCCAGCCAGACCTCAAATTCACATACAATTATGGTAACATCAAAATAGACTACTTAGATGTCACAATAAAGTGCCAAAATGGAGAACTATATACCACCCTCTTTAGAAAACCAACCAAAAGAAACAACTTACTACAATACAACAGCGCGCATCCCAGAGCACTCAGGGACGGCCTCCCATATGGCCAATTTCTCCGTATTAGACGGAACTGTAAGTTTAAGGAAGACTTCTTCAAAGAAGCTGAATTACTCTGTAAAAAGCTCACAGTAAGAGGTTACCCTAGGCGCTTGGTTAAGCGTGCCATGAAAAGGGCCTGGTATTCACATCGAGAGTATCTCCTCCAGCCTAAAGAAAAGAGGTCACTATCTAGAATCACATGTGTTACTACATTCAGCTCAGTGAGTAACAGACTAACTAAACTTGTTAAAAAACACTGGTCTGTACTGGATCCCCTGGAGTTTACAGTAGGGACACCCCTTTTCTCTTTCAAACGTGGCCGCAACATCAAGGACCACCTAGTGAGGGCACACATACCCACTAGAAAGGACAACTCTATCCTCTCATGTTTCAATTTGCCACCTATTTTGGGTCACTATAAATGTAACCACTGCATGGCGTGTGAATCCACAGTAAATACCAAAATCTTTGAATATGGAGACTCTAAGCATGTTTTAAAATCATTCAGTAACTGTAACTCTCAAAATGTCATTTACTGCATTGAATGTCCTTGTAAATTGCGCTACATCGGCCAAACTACCCAGAAAATCAAAGCCAGGATCTCCCAACATAAGAGCCGGATTCGCTGCAAAGTCATGACTGCCCCACTAGTGGAACATTTTCTACAACAAGGACACTCTGAGGACGACATCAAGTGGCAAGTGATTGACAGCCTCCACCCCAACGCAAGGGGAGGCAACCAACAGACAATACTCAACCGTTTGGAGTGCAAATGGATTTTTTATTGCATGACTATTGAGAATGGACTAAACTCTATTGATGAATGGAATGCCTGTACATAGTACCTCCCTGGACTTACGCTAGACCTTTGGTATGGCACTCCTCTCTACTGTTTTCCATTTTCCATATTCCGTCTAATTGGTGCTCCAACAGCTTACCCATAATTTCAACGCACTGTACACTCTCTTAGTACATGATTGCCAAGGACGGTAAAGTGCCACTCTTCCAGTCCTGCACAACCAATTAGATGCAGTTCCCTCATCGCGCCGCCCCCCCCCCTTTTTTGGCAAGCCCGTTCCAGCAATCCTACACAATTTGTAACTACATATCACTCTAGGGTCTAGTTATGCCACTGTGCTATTCGTGCCCTGCTAGTTGTATTCGCTTTACTCATCGCGCACTGTACACTTTCTTGGTACATGATTGACACTATAGGCACCATACACAGGACGGCAATATGCCACTCTGCCAGTCCTGCACTACCAATTAGATGAGCCTCATCGCGCCGCCATTAATTTTAGCAAGCCCATTCCTACACAAATTGTCACTACTGATCTCCCTAAGATCTAGTTATGCTACTGTGCTATTCGTGCCCCATTCATCATGCAGCCCGCTCCCCCTTGAATCCTACTCAGGTCTTACACACAGCCCTTACAGGCGATCGGCTCCCATTACATCTACATCACTGTTTGAGGCATGCTATTTATAGCCACGCCTCTCCTGACGTCCTTTCCGCCGCTCCAGTCCAGTCGATTGCTGAGCCGCCACCAGGAAGGTGCTTGATTCCCAACCTGCGATCTGATACAGTAAGTGGAAAGCGACTCCCCATCCCCCTTCCCTATCCAGTGTTAAGAGACCCTGGGCCCGCTATTTATATGTATGCACTATTTTATTTTCAGAATTCAGACACCACTGAATTCGTCTTTATTACGTGAGTACTATGTTCTTAGCGGCTGCCCCTCACAGCTTACAGCACTCCCTTAAATCTATACTCTCTCCTATGTAGGCTACACTAAATCAATCGACTGACCTTTTTCACGGCCCACCATATCAGTATGGGTAAATACGGCGTTGTTCCATACTCTCAGTTCCCCCACAGCGCACCCTGATTTTGCTTTATCTCCCAACAGGTTATATTCCTACTCCGTCAGTGCCATGAGTTCTTTAGCAACATCGTTAACATACTGGGGTTCTCCACATTAGTGTGAATACATCAGCGCTGCTCCTAATAACCATCCCCTCCATCACAGTGCGCCTCATTTGACTTTATCTCTCGACAGGAACTACACCCCTGTTCCTTGAAAGTTCCTTTAGTGCCTCAGGCCACACCAAGCCCTCGCCTTGACTAATTACGGCTCACCATACCAGCGTAAGTACAACTACGCTTTTCCCAATTCCTCCCTTTTCACCACAGCGCGCCTTGACTGCGCATTTTTCTCTCCACAGACCCTGACAGTCCTAAGTTTCACGCTCATATATTGACGCCGGCAACCTTGCGCCTCACGTGCCACTGAAGGCGGAATCATGTAAGCAGAACTTTAACACACCTCCCCCCCTTTTCTCTCCTTTTTCCCCCCTTTTTTCCCCTCCTCCCCCCTCACTATCCACTGGGCTGATTCTCCTTCCAATTACAGCCCTGACCTCATTGCCATTCCTGAACAGTCTCAGACTAAGGTTCCATGCTCGCCCCTGCACTACCTCTGGCCGGAGGTAGCCCTAGACCAGCAAATTCTTCGAGGCTCTATTAGTGAGTAGCGGCTACCTGAATTTTTCGCCCGCGCCACTCCCATAATTATTCTGGCCTCCAATTCACTCTCTGCTTCCTTAGATTGAGACAGCCGCCCCATTCAAGAGGCCTCCCAGGTCCGACTGAAGTAACTGCGCCCGTGACCCCGCCCGGGTCTACTCCCTTGACCAAATGAGAGTAAGTCCGCCTCTATGAATTTTTATGCATGACTCCCACCTTCGCTTTCTAATTGCGACCCGCCCACCCCAAAGACTTCGCCCCCCGCCCCCCAACCCTTGAATACCAGGCGCCCGCGCGCACCACCATTCATTGGTCTTCCACATTGACCACCTTAAATGGTCTTCTCTCTACCTCACGCAACTTAGGAGGTTAAATAATTACGGCTACAACCACTGGGAGCACTTGTTCACTGCTACTAGTTCAACTGTAGGGTACATATTGTAACAATACATTGTTCCCCTTTAGTTTAAGATTGCTCACTATATGTCCTGAAGATGATCTTGAGTTTATAAGATCGAAACGCTGTCGACCCTTACAACAGGAACTCCTTCTATTGTTTACATTTACGTGGAGTTCCATTTGTCTTGTTGTCAATGCGATGTTATGTTTTTTAATCCACTATCACCTTGTCACATCACGCCCACTTTTCACCTTTGTGAGCACCTGAATATTACTTAGAGTACTAAGTTTTACTTGTGTAAAATAAACTGTCTATTTTACACGAAATATGTTCCCCTACTTCTGTGCTCCCAGCATGATTAATGCTCTAGTTTAATTGAGATTCCTAGTGCTCCTTTTGGGGTTCACACTTTTTGCTCCGGACCCTTTGTGGCCACCACTTGAACCACTGGCTTTCCTAAAATATCTGATCACCCCAGGTTCGCATATTGGAGTACCCTTGTTCTCTCATTCTAGCTCAGCATTAAGCAGCAGTGAGTCTGAGGACAACAGAGAGTCTGGTTTAACCACTCAGCTAACCATGGCTGCAAATCTAACACCAGCTGAAGAACTTAATTTTTTGCGACAGGACCGGCGTCAGACCCTGCGGCCCCGGAACGCTCAACTAAAACAGGGAGAAGGATAAACCAGCACAGGAAGGAGAGGCACAGGGTACGCAGGCAACACCAGAGGCAGGGGAACAGGAGCGAAGAAGTGGGTACACCAATGACCCCCACTGACAATACAGTTATTAATCTATCTGATACCATCCTAACCCTAGCTGAAGAACAATTGCTTTCTCTTGGCTTAACATACTGTCCTGAAAGCAATTTTAAGTACAATCAATCTAGGGTTGACGTATATATGTTTATACGCAAATTGAAGCTCCTCAAATTCTATCAACTCAAGAATTCATCAACAAGAAACACCGGTGTGCATTCACCCAGAGAATCTAGTTCTAATCTACTAGCCTCAGATGTCAATACTCTCAGGCTCCTTCACTCGCTGGCCAGTGATAAGGATGATGATTTAAGTTCTACGCAGGAAGATTTGCAGGCGACTAGTATCAATATCAGTAGTTCCATTGGCAGCCCCTTTGCCCTATCTCCACTCTTGTACCAATAATGCCTAAAGATGCGATTGATGTGTTTAGTGATCGGGTCATTGATGAATTAAAGAAACTGAGTAGATCCATCAACCAAGGCAATTATCGCAATAGGCATATGGAAACACAATATTCCAATCTCATCTGCAAGCTAAGAGACAACAAAAATCTAATCATCAACAAAGCCGACAAAGGCGGCAATATTGTACTTTGACCTAAAATTCAATATATGGAGGAAGCCATGCACCATCTAAATGACACGGCTTGTTATAAAAGAGCTTCTTTTCAAGACCTACGACATGTGAAGGAGATGGTATTTAAGGAATTAGCTCAGTGGAAGCAAATGGGTCTTTTAAGCAAAAACAAATATATGGTTTTGAAGAACGAGCATGCATCCTGTGACTCATGTACTATGTTTTATTCCTAAGGTCCACAAGAACGTTACACCCATTCCTGGCAGACCTATAATTTCAGCGCAGAGAAGTTTGTTGGAACCCATGTCCAAGTATGTTGACTTCTTCCTGCAAGAGTTTGTTTCAGGTTTACCATCTTTCATCAAAGACACTGGTGACTTTCTCAGCAAACTGCAAACCATCACATGGAACACTGATTGCTTTTTGATAATTATGGATATAACTTCGCTATACACCAGTATTCACCATAGCGATGGTATTAAGGCAGTACAATATTTTTTAGGTCAGCGATGTATACAGTTATATGAGCACAACAAAATGATTGTAACTATGATTGATATTTGTCTGAGAAATAATTTCTTTTTGTTTAACAAACAAGTATACCAGCAACTACGAGGAGTGGCTATGGGGGCATGCTTCTCCCCTAGCTACGCATGTCTACAGGTGGGCTGGTGGGAGGAGCATGTCCTCAGAGGGCAACATAAACAGATGTATGACACTCATGTCCAACATTGGTGGAGATTTATAGATGATGTGTGTGTGGTGTGGAAAGGTTCCAAAACATCAGCTATTAATTTTGTTGACGCTATTAACACCAACACTCACAATCTGAAATTTACTGCCACTATCAGCAACGCCAATGTGGAATTTTTGGATGTACAGTTATATATTGAGGAAGGGCGAGTACACACCAAACTACATAGAAAAAGCACGGCGGGGAACTCTATTCTCCACGCCAGGAGTTCCCATCCTAGACATCTGATTCGCAGCATTCCCTATGGGGAATTCTTGAGAATCCGCCGCATTTGCAGTACTGACAGTGAGTTAAAAACATGTAAAAATGAAGCAGTTCAGTGCTTCAAAGCTCGAGGCTATATGAGCAAAGATTTGACTGCAGCCCTCAATAAAGCCAATACACACATCGGAAACACTTGCTTTGGTGGTAACATTGATGTTTATGTTGGGAACTCCGTAGCCCGGAGAGAGAGGATTGACCCTCCCCAGGTAGTTTGACTCATCACCACGTACAGCAGGCAGGAGAAGCAGATCAGGAAGATCATCTATAACCATTGGCCCATTGTCTTGACAGTTCTAACTTTCTCTCAGATCTTACCGCAATTGCCATCATTGACCTTCAGACGTGCACCCTCTATGAGGGATGCACTGGTCAAGAGTAGTCCCGAAGTCAGCCCCTCTAACACATGGCTGTCCACTAAGTGTGGATTTTTTAAGTTTAGTTCCTGCCAAACTTGTAAATTTGGTATTAACACTACGGAGTACACCACTGCTTTCAATAATAAACCCACTAAGATCCAAGGGTCCTACACATGTCGCACTGACTTTGCTGTCTATGTGCTTCAATGCACATGCAGACTTAAGAATGTTGGGAGCACTAAGCTCCAAGTATACAACAGAATACTTCAACACCTCCGTGCAGTGGTGAACTCTGCCCCTAACTACCCAGTGGCAAGATATCTTAAATTAGTTCATCAGAATAATCTTAATGATTTAAAATACTTTGTGATAGGGACTGTCCCAAAATCAATACGTGGGGGCAATAGAGAAAGACAATTGCGACAACTCAAATCATTTTTCATCTTACAACTTGACACAAAGATGCCCAATGGATTGAACACTGGGGAGGATCTACATAATTTTCTTTAACACAATAGTACTTATCAGTATCTTTCATTAATGACTCATTGCCTGTCTCCCTTGATTCTGCAGTATGTGGTGTTATATCTGCCTTTATCCTCTCATCTATATATGCCAGTAGCATAAAATCCTAGTTTTGAGCCATACTTTTAGGTTCCAAGAGGTTTCTCGATCAATACCATGGTTTACTTAGTTGAAGTTTTGCTGATCTTATATGGTTCAACGTACATCTTGAAAATCGTGACCCATAGCGGTTTTTACTATCTTTTACTGTTTTTTTACTGTTTGCTACTGCTGTTTACATCTGACTATGTCTGCTTTGCACTCCCACTTTAACCTTTTTAAAGTTGTGAGCTTTCCCGGGGCTCCGGGATTCATAGTTTTAGACTTATTTAGTTAGTGATTTGTTTTACACATATTGCACTAGCACTTTATTTTAAGCACCTTAGCATTTGGCACTTTTTTGACTTTGTGCAATATTATAGCACCAGCACTTCAAACCATTGTACTGTGAGTTGATGTTTACATATGCATTTGTGCATTACCAATAAGATGATTAGATCTAGGACCATGTGTATATTTAGTCACTATAACAGTATCCTATTGCACTAAGGGCCCGATTCTGATGCGGGTTGGAAAAGCTTCCCGACCGAGGGCCTGATTCTGATGCGGTTAGGAAGGCCTCCTAACTTCATTTGCTCCTTCCAAATCGGATCGGGAACGTGTCTTCCCGACCGAGGGCCCAATTCTGATGCGGTTAGGAACAAATGTTCCCATTGAAGTCAATGGGAGTTCAACCAAATCGTATCTGGAAGCATCCGGATGCATCCTACTCCGCCGGTCGGACTTTCCCGATCCGAGTGGGTCGGACACCATTTCCCAACCGATTCGGTCGGGAAGCTTTTCCAACCCGCATCAGAATCGGCCCCTAAGTATTAATTGCTGCTGGTTTCCGATCATTCTTGAGATAGATCTTTTTAAACCTCTTATTTTTACCTTTGAGTGGTTATTTGTCACTATTTAAACGTATTCTACTCGGTAGCGCGTCATGTGATCAAGACCGCGTGGTAACGGTCGAAACGCGTCATGCTGGGCACTGGCCAAGAACTGACTGGTTGCAATGTGAATTGAAACGTAAAATAAAGCACTGCATCACTGAATAATTCCATTTTGTGGTCCGTATCTGTTTTTGCCTGCACAAGGTTGTGGCAAGTCGGGATTGCTTCGCATTTATATATATATAAAATTCTTTGGATGCTGTCAGCATGAAAATGTATAAAATTAGGTAGGGTGTTGGATGGCTCAGGAAGAAGTCTCATTACTGGCTGTTGTTTAAAAAAAGAAATGTAATACAGACATTGATATGCTTTTGAATCTGTGGCGTAAACTACACCTGCTGTATCTTATTTGGAAGTAGCATGTTCCTTCTAGAATGTGCTGTGAACTTGTGAACTACTGGATCCACTGGGTTGCTAGGTACACTGAGCTAAAACTGTATTGGGGAAAAGGGTGCTAAAGAGACAAAAAAAAATTTGAAAAGTTGAGGAGTGATGACACAATGTAACTAATGGCAAATTTTAATTTCCAACTCAGGACTATGTAATAAAATGCGCCGACAGGAACCTCGTTTCGAAAGAGAGGGAAAGGGTAACAGATGCTAACCATTCACAGTTGGAGATGCAGTGGTCTAAAATGAAAGGCATTATTTAATTTGCCTCCTTTCTCATGATAACAGAGTGGAATGTTGAAGAGGTTGCCATTTTAGACTTGTTTTGTATGAGAGTGGAATACCATTCTGTTCTTAGTTTTTACAAATCTTAACAGTGTCAAAACTATGCAGAAAGAGGTAATGCAACAATATAAACTGCAAACTGAATTCATTAGTATATGTATAACTTTGTAATTAATTTAAAAATGTACATTAGAAATGAAGATGTATATGGGAGTTTGATAAAAAAAGTTTCATAGTGATGTGAAAAAATATATGAGATGAACTGTATCTATTAGAGGGTATGTGTTTAAGATATAAGTGGTGAATTTTTTGGGAAATAAGCTAAAAATGAATTAGCGCCTGTTCATTACATTGTGTATTTTATTGACAAATAACAGTATAGTTTTGTGGAAAGTTGTAATGAGGAACTGAAAAATGTTTTAAATGTCTAAACATCATGTGCAGAATAGATACATCTGTTATTTGCATTCTGGGAGTTGTAGTACTTTTAGTAACACTATTAAACAGGAATATTGTAGTGGGGAATAAAAGATGAGAACATGTTATCCGCCTGTATATTAATTAGAAAGAAATAATACTTGTTAGGTATGTATTGGGAAGTGTTTGCAATGTGGTTTTTATCTATATGACCGCTTTGCATATGCTTAGATGGTGAGATATGGTTTTTGTGCGTGCTCCCAAAATCGAGGGGGAACCAGGCAGAAGGAGTAGGAGCCTGAACCCAGCTGACCCGGGCCGTGCTGTAAAGACGCTGATCACTTCCTGCAGGATGTTATTGCTATACTTGGAGGCTCTGTTGCTGCTCCGTTCCTGCTGTTGTGGAGAGGGACTCGCTGCCCCAAAATCTGAGGGGGAGCCAGGCGGAAGGAGGAGGAGCCAGAACCCATCTGACCCACACCTCACTGTAAAGGTGCTGATCACATCACGCAGGAGGCGCCCGGGCGAAGCCCGGGCCTAGGGCGGACCTGTCTGCACCCGTCAGAGACCAGAGGAGGCTGGGCTCCCCTCTTGGTTTTCTGTTTTTGGGACCTAGGATTTTGGCCAGTGGTCGGCTTTTGTTATTGACAGTCACTGAAAACGACTTGAGAGCAGGAGCTCCTTTAGCAGGGCTGGGGAAAAGCCACATCAGGATCATCACCTGAAGGACCCAGATTCTGGGCTCCTAGTAGGCATTACTGCACAGGTGAGAGCCCTTTTTTACTCGTTTTAGGAGCACGTTGGGCTCTGTGTGTGAACTGGTGGGAGCAGTGGTCTGAGCGTTCTTGCTTTCATTCTTGCCTCCTTGTTATCATTTTATGAGTTGCTGTAGCCAGACCTCTGATTATTGCCACCCAAGTGGCCCTTTTTTTTCTTTTGGAAACTATTAATTTCTCAACTACATAGTTTGTTGGACACAGTTAAGCCATTTTTCCAGGGTCACCTGGGTTGCCACTATGGGGAGACGCAGGCCCTTGGGACCCCTGCCAAGGAGTCCATGAACACAGTGTCTACTATGGATGCTTTCTTTCAACGAGCCGTAGGGGTACTGGATAAGGAAATCGAGCTGGCTGCTCATCGACTATTGATCCCCCATATCTCTCCCCATTCAGAGTTCTTCTGTACCCATACAACTAGCATCCCTGGAACAAGTTTCCCCTGCTGGCGCAGTAAATGTGGCACCGGCCTCGATTGAGGGTGCTTGCCTGTCCTCCCCGGCTCGTTTTCATCAGGACAGCGCTTAGTCATCAGCGCTTCGGACAGTGTGTGTAGCCCCTGGGACGGACCCTGGAGCGGGGAAGGGAGTAAGAGCAAAGAGGAAGTGCCCTTCGATAGGGGGCATGAGAAGCGTCGGAACAGCTTTAGTTTGCACCCTAATCCCCTAGTTTCCCCAGCAAATCCCAGCCCAGACATGATGGTTCTGCTTGACGCTCTTAAGGTAGCCCTGCTATCAGCCTTGGATCTTAAACTAGACCTCATTTTACATCATCTTTTTGCAATTGAGAACGACCTGAACAAGCTGACCACTTTACTGCAAGGTGACGATACAGTACCTCCCATTTGTCTCCTGGTCCTAACAGTCCTGCCACCTAGTACTTGCTGCAACATGCAGGAGCTTGGCTCCAAGCCCTTATCTAAGCCTGTGTCTGAGGTAGTAACCCAGCATGTGTGCCATCTAGTGCCTTCAGCATGTTCATCTACATCTGCTCTGTCACTGAACAGGACATTAATATCAGCACCAGGAGTTACTCATAATGTTGGGGGCTCTTCAGATCTCAAGCAGTACCAGAAGCTAGGATCTGAAGCAGGCGGGTCTAACAGGAGGTCTGATGGAAGGGTGGGTGGGACTCATTCAGAGGAATCTAGTAACACTACCCAGAGACTGTGTACTGTTCATTTGCCTGAACTTTGGAAATATAGGGGCCCCTGTTTACAAGATAGACTTGCCCATAACAGGGAAAATATAATTAAGGAAAAAAAGGGAGGGCCTGGGCAGGGCAATGATACGCTAAACACAGGCTAGAAGATCTAAAACATACATCATATTATGGTATGTGCACGAACAAACATGAGAAATGATACATATACATGTTATTGAGTTATTTATTTAAACTTATGTTTGACATTTATGAAAAAATTCTTTTTTAAATTTTTTTAAATCATTTTTCATAAATATAAAAGAACACTGGTATATACAGTGGTGTTTATAAATCACATACAACTGTTTTGGTGAGTTGTCCAAGTTCACAATAAATATATACATATCAATACATATTTGGTCATGAAAGAAACAATAAAGTGTGATTATTTGTCTATATTCTTTTTTGTGAGTAACGTCTAATTTATAGCAGCTGATGAAAACGGTTTACTCTTAGTACATGATATGCAAAGCAAATGGCCAAATATTGTAGAGAAACTGGCGGTATGTTGACACTACACGCGTTTCGGCAAGGCCTTCGTCAGGAATCCGTCACAGTGCAAGCTAGATGGAATGAAGGACAACAGCAAATAGCCTAGATATTTTAGCCTGTAGGATTACTGATAAACTATGGTTGTCTAAAAGGAGATCTAAAAAATAGGTAGAGGAGTTGTGTCCACCGGGGAAGTGCTACACAGGATTCATCTAAACCTTATACCCGAAGTGAACTTGCTATACATGTCTATGTAGTGGGATAATTACTGTGCATAACCACGTGAGATGTAGAATAAAGTGCCAAAGTGCTGTGAAAAGTTTCTAGAATAGCACAAGTGAAAGGAGAGTAAGAAAGCATGTTGGAAAGAAAAGATAAAAGGTATCCGCATTACTCATTTCGCATAATAAATCACAGGTGCCGAGCGCACTCACCAAGACTGGATGCAATGACAATAGAACGTGACCATGCAATGAATGGCATACCTATGGACAATAATACAGCTGACGAGAAGAGAAAAATATGTCTCGAAGGAGGATGATGAGCCAACAAATGTTCCTGTACAAAAACCAAGATACATCTATCATATTATGTACATGCAGACATGAGCAAAGAATTGTCCTAATTGGCCGCGGGGCCCAAAAGGTGAACTAACCAGTCGAAGTTACCTTTGAAACTGAGGGCTGCAGATTCGATGGATGGCCAATCAACAGATGGTCCACAATCAATACTTGGTGACACGCAATGCACAGTATTGGAGGGAATGAATAAACTTCCCATCTTCAACCTTAGTACCTCTGAGCTTGCTCCATCCACTTTCTCCTTACTATCTAGAGGTCTATCTTTTGCTCCACATTCTGGACTTAATAAGTTTGAACTGTACACTGATCTGATGGCTTTCTTCAGAAAGATCCGCCTCAAATAATTTTTTACACATAGTGACAAGTCAGCTACACAAACCAGCTCATCTGGCTTAGCTCCAGCGTTTACATTTACACCTACATTGGATCAACTCCCTCCGGAAATTGCAGTATTTGAACAGGTGGTATATGATAAAATCATTTCAGTAACCAAGCATGTCGCCAAAACACAGTTCAATCTTAATTTAGATGAACACAAAGCCTTGACTGAGTTGAAACTGACCCCTATGATCATCTTCAAAAACTGTGATAAGGGTGGTGGTATTGTAATCCTAGATACCTCTACATACATCACCAATATGGAGACCATGCTAGGTGACACCAATTTCTATCTCCCTATCAATCGTGATCCAACACAAGCTACTAAAAATATAATACAACGAGTGACCAACAGGGCATTTAGAGACAAACACATATGAGAAAAAGAACTTGCATATTTGAATGTCCAGCACCCCAGGATGGCAAGTATCTATGGGGTACCTAAGATGCACAAAAGTGAAAAAGATCCTCCTTATAGACCAATAGTGACAACCATAGGATTGATAACTGAACCGTTGTCGAAATACATCAACGCCATACTTCGACCTTTTGTACCTTTAACACCTGAATATGTCCAAGACACTAGGCACATCATCAACCTCATTGAAGATACCATCTTTCACACTGGCTCCCAGCTACTAGTCACACTAGACATTGAAGCCCTGTGTAGCAATATACCCATACAAGGAGCTCTGGAAGCATTAAGCTGGTTCATTACGGACAATGACATCACATGCCCTAAAATCTTCATTTTAGAATGCCTCAAAATAGTGCTAGAGGACAATGCATTTGAATTTAATAGCTAACTTTACAAACAGATGATGGGAGTAAGCATGTGGGCCTCTTGTGCCCCCACGTAGCCAACATTTATATGGCCCAGTTTGAAAGCAGATCTATTCACAACAAAATAGCACCCTTCAATGAATCCGTGACCACGTGGTCACAGTACATAGATGATATCTTTTTCATTTGGATCGACACAGCAGAGAAGCTGTCTGAATTTCATCAATGGCTCAATCTCTGCGACAACAATATCTGTTTCACAAGTAATTCCAGTAGAACTCAGGTTGAATTTTTGGATGTTATCATCAAAGATATGACAGGATCATTGGGAGTGGATCTTTACACCAAGCCCATAGCGCGCAACACACGGTTGCATTATAACAGTTTCCATCCCCCGGCACAAAAGAACAGCATACCGTTCGGTCAATTTTTATGCCTACGGCGTAATTGTACCAGTATCAACGACTTCAATGCAAAATCGAACATCATGAAGGAAAAGTTCTTAGCACAGGGTTATCCCAAAAAGTTAGTGAGAGACTCCATCAAAAGAGCCAGATATTACGATAGACAACATCTACTGCATAGCTCAATTCCAAAAACCAACTCCTCTGTTGTATTTGTAACACAGCATTCCATGCTAAATGAAAGGAGCAAACAAGCGGTCTGTTCGAGCTGGCACATTTTTAATATTAACAAACAACACACTGAGAAGCTACCCAAACCTTTATTTGCTTACAGACGGAACAAAGATCTGAAGGACCATGTCGTCCACTCACGAATGAAGGCTAAAAATTATTTTGCACAAAGATCCATAGATGGTTCCCAGCCTGTAACTGGGAATTGCAGATGTAACACCTGCAAAGCCTGCCCCTCAGCCATCCAAGCACCCAATTTACAATACAACAGTTACAACATCAAGGCGACTGGCTTTACATATTGCAAAGCAAAAGATGTGATTTATTTGCTGTTATGTCCCTGGAACCTGGCATATGTAGGCGAAACTGCACGGGCTTTCAATACCCACCTCACTGAACACAGGTCAGCTGTACGAACCAAAAAAATGGCAGCACCCATGGTACAACATTTCATGGATAAGAATCACACTCCAGATGACATTTGATGGTTCATTTTAGAAAAAATTCAAAGTTCCATGGGCTCCAACAACGAAGCAATTAGAAAAGGTAGGGAAGTCTACTGGATCATCCTCCTTGAAACATTAACTAAAGGTCTCAATCAAGAAATACCTTGGGACCAAGCCATCAAATATAATATCTGAATAGGCGTAAGCCATCTAGTGCCTCTGTGCTGGAGGATTACCTATTCACTTTCATCTTTATGTCATTCTTTTCTTGTATGTAGCGATAATGTGGACACATTGATTTCACTACATGGACGGGCAAGTGGTGTATATTCTGCTCTTCTATCTGTATACATCTACAAATACTCTGCTACTTGACGTACAGGTCATTGTGGGTCCTCTTTATTACCTCACTCACACGAGAAACTCTGTAAACAGCTAACTCTAGTACACTTAAATTATTTATTGGGATTGTTCATTTCAAGACATTGATCACTGTGGTGTCTCTTTGCGGTAGAAAATTATTTACTGGGATTGTTTACTCCAAGACATTGATTATCGTGGTGTCTCTTTGCGGTAGAAAAATTATGCCTTTTAACCAATAAACCTATTGAGAGTTCATTTTTCCCTCAACACAGTAGCTCCATATTTGTATCGGCCGGATCAGAAATGTCACGCTGCCTCTCGTTCTGACCATATTATTTCACTCTTTCAACATGGCGAGCTCTGCCAATCCCCTTTCTATTGTTACCATTCGATGAGTCCGACCGGAAGGAGCAATTCTATCTTTTCCGGCACTCCCCCTATTAGTACACGGGAGAGGCGAGCGGCGTTTCACCAGCGGATGCAGAGGGATACTTTGACCTAGGGTCGGAACACTATATCGGTAAGAACCACAGCACGCCATTCGTGATATTTGCGCTACATTTTGGCCCATTAACGTTACACTAAGCGCCAAAGTTATTTATGCGGGGTGGCGCCTCATTCTGAGGAATCAACACTTGCCCCCGGTGAGCTATTCAAGCTAGTTTTCTTCTCTGCTCCCACCGACATATATATAATTGAGCGACATTGGATTCATGCGGAACTAGAGATAGATTATGGCCATATGTAAATGAATGAGGGCTGTTATTTTTAGAGAGAGTGAGCCGGCGGTCAAAAACTATTCAATAATGTAGACATCACATACTGCTATCAGTTGTGCTTGTGAACCTATACCGTTTCACATGAGTCCCCATATTCTTTCTTTGTGTGCTAGAGGAAAAATCATCTCCAAACGACTGGATTTATAAATACAGGCAAACTAGGAATACATCTCTCCTTTGAGACATGGATTCACTACCATCATAACATCTCAGTAGCTGCAGAGATTCTCCAAGCACTCCCCGCAAATGAATGACTAGGTTATTACTGTTCTTTGGCTAATAACCTTGGAACCCTGCAATCACCTTTAACCTACTTGACATTGGTTTGTTTTGCCTCCACAGGGAACTATATCCCGGGGATCCCTAGCCTCACCTCATCCTTCCTTATGAATCTTGCGGGCACCTCCAGGTAACCAACCTTGTCTCTTGGCGGGGCCGTGCAGTAGGCCCGTAGATGTAGGCATTATCTTTTTCGGAGCATTACCAGATAGGCAATTTATTTTTTCCGTTGATTCTTCCCCCCTACCCACTGTAGCTAACCAAAGAAACAGCATTGGTAGCCCTTTCCTTGAATTTTACGACGGTATCCACCCTTGGCTGGAGTCTGTCCATCGAATCTGCAGCCCTCAGTTTCAAAGGTAACTTCGACTGGTTAGTTCACCTTTTGGGCCCGCGGCCAATTAGGACAATTCTTTGCTCATGCCTGCATGTACATAATATGATAGATGTATCTTGGTTTTTGTACAGGAATGTTTGTTTGCTCATCATCCTCCTTCGAGACATATTTTTCTCTTCTCGTCAGCTTTCAGCTGTATTATTGTCCATAGGTATGCCATTCATTGCATGGTCACGTTCTATTGTCATTGCATCCGGTCTTCATAAGTGCGCTCGGCTCCTGTGATTTATTATGCGAAATGAGTAATGCGGATACCTTTTATCTTTTCTTTCCAACATGCTTTCTTACTCTCCTTTCACTTGTGCTATTCTAGAAACTTTTCACAGCACTTTGGCACTTTATTCTACATCTCACGTGGTTATGCACGGTAATTATCACACTACATAAACATGTATAGCAAGTTCACTTCGGGTATAAGGTTTAGATGAATCCTGTGTAGCACTTCCCCGGTGGACACAACTCCTCTACCTGTTTTTTAGATCTCCTTTTAGACAGCCATAGTTTATCAGTAATCCTTCAGGCTAAAATATCAAGGCTATTTGCTGTTGTCCTTCATTCCCTCTAGCTCGCACAGTGACGGATTCCTGACGAAGGCCTTGCCGAAGCGCGCGTAGTGTCAACATACCACCAGCTTCTCTACAATATTTGGCCATTTGCTTTGCATATCATGTATTAAGAGTAAACAGTTCTCATCAACGGCTATAAATTAGACGTTACTCACAAAAAAGAATAGAGACAAATAATCACACTTTATTGTTTCTTTCATGACCAAATATGTATTGATATGTATATATTTATTGTGAACTTGGACAACTCACCAAAACTGTTTTATGTGATTAATAAACACCATTGTTATACCAGTGTTCTTTTATATATATAAAAAATTATAAAAAAATATTTTTTTCATAAATGTCAAACATAAGTTTAAATAAATAACTCAATAACATGTATATGTATCATTTTGCATGTTTGTTCGTGCACATACCATAACTTGATGTATGTTCTAGATCTTCTAGCCTGTTTTTAGCGTATCATTGTCCACTCATACAGAGGAGACCCCTGAACAGAATATAGGTAGAAAACAACAGGGGAGATCAGTAATACATTCAAAGAACAAATTCTCTACCTGTGTGGATTATATTGTGCAATAAGTCACTTAATTGTTAGTAAACTAACAACACTGGCCTATGAATGTGACCACACCACACATGAATTAACAAAGTATATCAATTTTTTTTTATTATCAATTCATAAAATTTTGCTTTTAAATATATATGAAAATAAAATAAAATTAACATGAGAGCACATCCCACATCACACTCAATCAAAAATTCAAACATCCGAATTCATAACCTCACATACTCACACGTCCAAAAATCTCAGGCATCCCGTAGTACAATATTCATAAATAGATACAGGTGAACGAGTCCCCCAACAAAAGGGTTACACAGAAGGTATTATCCACCTTGCACAGAATATTAGTGTAACCAAATGAAGAATATGGAATAAAGAAATAAAGATCAGCTAGATTGTCAAATAATAGGTGAAGTTCATATCTATAACGTCATAAATAACTCTCAGGGGGGTTGAATTCAATCATAAAGGTCCACGTCACTATTCCAGCGCCGACGTGCGTTTCGGTGTTAGACCCCAATGTGGGTCTCACCTTCCTCAGGGCGCATGAACCAAACACAATGGTAGTGGGACGTGCCTAGAACAAGTAATAAACAGAGTTGATACACTCAATGTCTATGATGCAATTGTATAAAGTTTACATGATATAGTCACAAAAATCACAAACATATGATATTTAAATTTATATTCAATAATCACAAAGTACGGTCACAAATGCACAGGTTGAAAATTCCATATACAGATACATAAAATGATAACTTATGCACACTGAAAAGGAGAAATGCAGAATGACACACCAAAGAATGAAAAATAAAAAATAAAATATAAAGAATAGAAAATGCTGTCCAGTCATATAGTACCACAGATACTTAAGATGTATGGTCAAGACACATGTAATCTCCAAAATTTCTAATAAGAAATAACAAAACGTGGTTACAGAAAATGGAAGTCACAAAAATCTCAGGCCAAATAAAATTAAAAATAGAAAGTGAGAATTGGAAGACGGAGGACAAACAGAAATTGATATAAGACAAGAGAAAAGAATAATAACAGTGGACATAATAGGCCGAGGTACCTGGGATCAGGGCAGGCACACAGTTGGTAACACAGGAATATCAGCAGGAGCACGATAATTGCAGGGCCTGGGTAAATACAAAACAACAAAACAAACACAGCCCTATAAATCTAGTGATGGACAAATGATGTGATAGTGCAGGGGTCACCAACAGTGTGGTGCAACTTACCACACGATTATTTGCAGCGGCCTGAACTACTCGGCCAAGGTGAGCGACACTGTAGATCCTGCACATCAAAAGCAGATCTCGAAATGGTTTGCATCAGCGAGAGAAAGATGGAGTCCCATCGAGAACCATAGGGGATGAATGAAAGTCCGAGATGCGCCGACGTTGATGAAATGAATAAGGCGGGCGTCCCAGCGATGAGGACGCTCCAACCCCCGAATAAAAAATAAAAAATAAATAATAAAAGATAAGGGAACTAATGAAGTCTGACTCCCCCATAGCGAGACAACAAATAGAAAAGAAATAGAAAATGTTATATATCTGTATATGAAACTTTCAACCTGTGCCTTTGTGACCGCACTTTGTGATTATTGAATATAAATTTACATATCATATGTTTGTGATTTTTGTGACTATATCATGTAAACTTTATACAATTGCAACATGGACATTGAGTGTATCAACTCTGTTTATTGCTTGTTCTAGGCACGTCCCACTACCGTTGTGTTTGGTTCATGCGCCCTGAGGAAGGTGAGACCCACATTGGGGTCTAACACCGAAACGCGCGTCGGCGCTGGAATAGTGACGTGGACCTTTATGATTGAATTTCCCCCCCTGAGAGTTATTTATGACGTTATAGATATGAACTTCACCTATTATTTGACAATCTAGCTGATCTTTATTTCTTTATTCCATATTCTTCATTTGGTTACACTAATATTCTGTGCAAGGTGGATAATACCTTCTGTGTAACCCTTTTGTTGGGGGACTCGTTCACCTGTATCTATTTATGAATATTGCACTACGGGATGCCTGAGATTTTTTGACGTGTGAGTATGTGAGGTTATGAATTCGGATGTTTGCATTTTTGAGTGAGTGTGGTGTGGGATGTGCTCTATTTTATTTTCATATATATTTAAAAGCAAAATTTGATGAATTGATAATAAAATTGTTGATATACTTTGTTAATTCGTGTGTGGTGTGGTCACATTCATAGGCCAGTGTTGTTAGTTTACTAACAATTAAGTGACTTATGGCACAATATGATCCGCACAGGTAGTTGTTCTTTGAATGTTTAGCGTATCATAGCCCTGCCCAGGCCCCCCCTTTTTTTCCTTACTGTTCATTTGCCACCAGAGTCAACTCCACTTGTAGTGGTTTTAGCCAACGTCCCTCGACTTGCCCCGGGTGCAAAGGAAGCCTTTGACCAACTGAAGAACAAAGTTGTGCATTGGTTAAGCTTAAACATTACAGGGTCCTGGGTAGAAAGCCACATCATCATGCTGCGTAGAACATCATGGGTTGGCAGCGCCAAGAAAGACTGGGATGAGGACTGTGTTATTAACAATTTTAACAGACATTTTGTGGTAAATAGCATCTTAAGTACAGCCGTGCAACTCAACCATAGGGGTCATAACTCGGCCATTGTGGCACTTCCACTGGTATATTTTTGCAGGCCTATGATCCACCCATTGCTTTCATTTGGAAACACCCAGGGGTGGTCCTCAAATGTGGGTTTCAGGAGTCAGCAGGAGGCAATTCCAGGCATAAGTACATCTAACAGGTTTGCACCCCTGAGCTCATTAGAACTCTGCGATTGACTGGGCGTCGGCCCGCCCGAGTCAGATGTCCCTCCGTTAGTGTTTGGTTGGGCCTTTGGGTTCGGGCTATCAAGATTGTAAGGGGTGCAAGTTTGTTTCCTGGAATATTGCAGGGCTTGTGAGAAAGTTTGATGACCTAGATTGGGTGCTTTTTGTAAGAGGCTTCAATGTGATCTGCCTCCAGGAGACATGGGCTGTTGAAAATAGATTTAATTTGGAAGGTTAGAAAGCCCTATTTGTGCCAACTACTCCCTCTATCTCAGGAAGAGCTAAGGGGGGTCTGGTAACCTAAGTCTCTTTCGCAGTCCTAGGCAGCTCCGTTATGCTGCCCCACATTTCACCTACTTTACAGGTGATGTCACTATTTAGCAGGACTAGCAGGCTATTGCTTTAAAATTTTACAATGCGATAGCCGATGCGATGAAAGCATGTAATATTACACGGTTGGGATCTTTTCTGAACGAACATGACCCAGAGTATGCAGAACTATTCTAACGTCCTTATTGCAGGAGATTTCAATGTTCATATGTGTGGGGATCTCAGGAGTGGGGGATTAAAGATATGGGATGTGCGCTCCATTACGGCCTGCACATGGAACATACTCTATACTTAATGCTATTTTGCATGAGTTTTATCTAATGTCTGTTATGAATAAGTTGCCCCCTCGGACAAAACAGATGTCGCCCCCACCTTTTCTGAGAGAGGGTGCGACTCTATTATTGATTTTTTTTCTTGTATCTACACCTTTTTATTCTTATATTTCGGACTTCTCCATCAAGGTTAGCGTGCATAGTGATCATACACGGGTGTGTTTTGACCGGATGGCCCCAGGTAGCAAAGTCAATTAAGGATGGATCAAGGGGGCTCCTAAAAGCTGTGGAAGGGGGGAGAAGAGTCAAGTGGGGTCAGATTGTTCCGGATGATTTCTATGAGGCCTTGTTAACTCAGTGTAACAGGGAGTTTGCAATCTACAGAGATAGTGCATCAAACCCATCAGACATGCTGGAGGCTTTCGGAAGCATGTCTGGAGCTATAGTCAACCTATTGCGGGCCTCGGGGAGGTGCTCGTCTCATTTAGGGCCGAGATGGTATGACTCTGAGTGCTCCCGTGCCTCCAGGAGACTGAAGGAGGTCTTGAGTATTACACCAAGAGACCCCTTGGCCATCAAGAGAAATCATAGATATTACAAGACCACCCTAGCAAAGCGGAAGTCCGCCCTCAAAGAGGAGGCTTGGTTAGAGCTGTTAGAGGCTAGCACCTTGGGTAATAGCTCCAAGTTCTGGAGCATTATCAATAGTCCCTTTTTGGCAGGTGACAGTGCTAATGTACTGGATGCCCATATCCCTGAGGATGACTGGGTAAGCCATTTTAAGGGCACTTTTCAGTCTGATCCATCCCTGAGGGAAGACCAGGAAATTGTAGAGGGCAAATGCGAGGTCATATTTACAGCGCAAGAAATAAAAGCAGATATTACGCGGCTGTCTAAAAACAAGGCCCCTGGTCATGACAGGATCCTGCCAGACATTTATATTTCAAATGCAGACATCTGGGTACCTGTACGTATGTCAATTACCAATGCCTCTGTCAAGATTGGCCGCCTGGGCACTTGGGCCCTATCCACTATTGTCCCTGTCTTCAAAAAGGGAGATTGGCACATTACTCATTGCTATATGCCCATCTCCCTGTTGGATTCTGTGGTAAAGGTGGTGGGTTGCATGGTATTAGACAGGCTTGTGAGTTGGGCAGATGATAATAATATCCTGGCTGAGGTTCAATATGGTTTTAGCCCTGGTTGTTCAACTGTGGACCAATGTTTAAATGTATACATGGTCTTGAACAAGTATACCGTCGCCCGCTCTGGCACCATCTACCTAGCTTTTATAGATCTGTCCTCCGTGTTTGACCACGTTAACAGATCAAAGTTATGGCAGATGATGCTTTCTATTGTTATTGACAATGACATTGTCCTGTTTTTAAGGGATCTCCCTAGAGATACTAAAGCCGTAGTCTGTTATTCTAACGATCTTAAAGTGACCTGTTAGTTCTCCATCCTGAGAGGGGTGCATCAAGGGTGCATTTTAGCTCCTTTCCTCTTTAATTTGTATATCAACAATTTAGAGCAGGTCCTTTTGAATCTAAAAACTGACTGTCCTCAGATGGGGAAGTGCAGTCTGATGGTCCTCCTATATGCAGATGACGTTGACCTTATGGCAAGGACAGCGAGGGGTCTACAACTTTTGCTGAACTCCTTTGTACATTTTATGGAGGACCTGGACTTATTGCTGAATCATAGTAAATCGTTTGTAATGCAGGTGGGTCCTCAACCAGCTAAGCGCCACACATTTAGAGTAGGGAGTATGACGATCCCCAAGACTGGCGTTTTCTCCTACATGGGGGTAGTATTCGATGGCGCCCGGAGCTGGTGCCCTTTCACAAGGTGAAAGAAAGTGGATTTGGCTAGAGCAATTGCCGCTGTTTTTAATTTTGCACCTAGACTGGGAGGTATACCGATCTGTGGACTTTTTCAGATCTATAGAACCAAATGTATCTTGAAGGTTGCCTATGGGAGTGAGATCTGGGGCTATATTGGGCAGGATGCACTGCAAATCGTTGAAAATACCTTCTGAGACTGGTACTATGCCTACCACAGAGTATCCCGTCTTTTGTAGTGCATGAAAAATTGGGGATGACCTTCCTCTCAGATTAAGAAGGAAAATGCCCTTAGCAAGGATATTTAAGGGACTGCCTTTCCCTTGATCATGTTAACCACATTTGTCGGTTTAAATATGTTAGAGAATGTTTTTGCAGTCTGGGAAGGGCAGATTTATTTGAGAAGCCGGAAGCTATCTGTATTAGGGATTTAACTTGGGTAAAGGAGTGTTGTTTTAAAAATCGTATGTTGGCCAGAGAAGAAGTGGAATTGAGGAAGTTCAGTGTGCGTAGGTACTTTGTACTGAAAACCGTGTCATCAATTGAACCCTATCTTTCATGGTTTAGAAGTAACCAAGATCGTTTTTTGCTAACCAGATTTCGACTGGACCTTTTTCATTATCTTTTGGCCCATCCACGTGGTGCATGTAAAGGGCAGTGCCTCCCACCCTGTGGCTGCGACAGTCTCCACAGGATATGATGCACTTTTTATTGTGTTGTAGCTCTTATGAGGCTCCTAGAAAGTATATTATTATCACTATTCTTAAAAAAGCACGTTTTAAGCAGGTTAGACCGGCTTCTATTTTTTTACAACGGCTTTCAAGCCACTCAGTACTGTATGTTCTTAGCTTTTTGAGGGCCTCTATCAGGCTTAGGTCCAGTTGCGATTAATGTTGATGGAGATGTGTTGGTTACCATATTAAAACGAATGGGGTCTAAATATGGTTCATGTTAATAATTTTTTATTTTTTGGAGATGTTTGGGATGGTTTTATTGTCCTTGATATACCGCTTATTATTAACCTTGCATTTTATGATGCTTTGATGATGTCATTTCTCATTTTGGATTTTTCGTTCTTGATATGTTGCTTGCTTTTTTAACTTTGTAATTATGGGCCCATGATTGTCATACTGCACTGTTTTATGTACATCAGATGGAGTTTTAATAAGTGTGGATTTGACTTTTATGGTTTTCTCTGCAAAAACTGAATAAAGTATAATGATCATGATGTGCACGCTCAATAACAAAGCAATGTATGTTTCTAGATGGCCATGTATGCAATTATATATCAAGTGTGATAACTAGATTTCACTCATACATAGCTCAGGATAAAATCATGTATACAGTAAAACAGATAGTTTGATACTGATAGGAGATAACCAATGATTCAGAGAAATAGCGACAACTGTTATGTATCTAACAGCAATGAAGGTACTTTCTCAGTCAGTCAGGCAGTATTCAGGCATTCGTGGAATCACCCAGCCACTACTCAGGCAGTCATCATATCAGTGATTCAGTATCCATGGAGTTATACAATTATCCAGAAACTATAAATGTACTCATGCATAAAGGCAGGCAGAAATTATGTAGTCATTGAAGTATGCAGGCACTACATATACATTCATCTAATCACCTAGGTACTATCTATTGAGTTATGCAATTAACAAGGCTGTAACTATGCAATCATTATAAAATTTGCACAGAACCTATACAGCCATCTAAACACCAACTTGCAACACATGCAGTCATTGAAATACTGAATTACACACGTGCACTGATGAAAAACTCAGGCTCTACTCATACACTCAAGGAATTACGGGCAAAGGAGGAGGCCACCCTTAATCAGGAAATAATTCAGGATTGCCTCTCATTGGAGCATGCGCTTAGAATACCATGGCTAAGATATATTAAAGACACGATGTGTAGCCTAGGAAGATCCGACCTGTTTACAAACTGTAGTTCAGTGGAGAGAGGCGATAAAAAATTAATTAATGATTTGTTTTTTAACAAGGCCAGTATGGAACGAGAAGATAAGGAATTGTTAAAACCGACAGTGAGAGCTCATGCTTTAGTGAAATCAGTGCAAGGAATCGAACATTATTTAACCATTTTAACCAGTGCTTATGATCGTTTTTTAATCACGCGTTTTAGATTTAATATGTTCCATCATTTAGTGGCTGTCCCCATCGGATTTGTAGCAAAAACCGATGACAGAGGATCCTGTGGCTGCGACAATAGGTCTCCACAGGATATTTTACATTTTGTCTTTTTTTGTAAACATTTTACACACCCCCGGCAATTGTATCTGAAACCATATTTAAAAGCCATGGGTTTTAGACAGGTTTGAATTGCGCTTTTGCACATGCACCTTTTGCAGACTGAACGCACTTTATTTGTGGTTACACGCTTTTTAAGAGCAATGGTGAGATCTAGGAAATCTCAGAACGATTAAGATAGAGGGGAATGCTCTGCAAATTGTTTAAACTTTGAATCAGATACCGGGTAATAACAGTAAGCATTGAGACTTAGGCATTATTTATAGACCCTGCAAGAGGTGTGTATAATGTGTTGGTACCCTCACAGTGATGACAAAATGTATTAGTCTTTTTATCATGACTCTGTTAATCGTTTTTTTATGTATTTTATCTTTTATGGCTGTATGCTTTGCCGAATAAAGATTGTATTATTATTATTAGTATTATTACGTAGAGAGTACCATTGCAGTAAACCTATCACCCATCTATGCAGTCATTTGATTACTGAGCCAATAGTCTTGCACTAATACAATCACCCCTTGAGTATACTTACTTTCATTCAATATCTCAAGCTTTAACAATGGAATCATGCAGTCACTCAGATACTAGTCATGCACCTAATTAAGTAGGCACTACTGATGGACTTATTCAATTCTCCAGGCACTACCCATGTAGTTATGTAAGCATCCAGGCACTACCTGTTCAGTCAACCAAAAAGACATGGGCAGTATCCAATTGCTGACACACTATTCATCCACTCATCCAATAGGCTAGCTGCTATGAATGGGCTTAAACAATCATGTATGCACTATCCATGCCTTGCATAAATCACCTATATACTATATATGCACTCTTGCAATCATCCAGGTACTGCAGTTCCATTCATTTAATCATCCTATCAGTAGCTATGCATGTATTGAATTATTAAAGCATTAGTCACGCACTTGTTGAATCATTCAGGCTCTACTCATGCACTCATCCAAACACCTAGATACTAGTGGCATACTCCTGTAAACATGCAGGCAGTAAGTATGTAGATAAGGAATTGCCCAGGGAGTTATGACATAGTCAAGTAATCATCTAGGCACTACTTGCATCCTCACGGAATCACATAGGCACTATCTATCCACTCCTTCAATCATCCAGTTGGAGTGGGTGTATGAATGGTTACATGAGGGTTTGAGTGGCTGCGTTAGAGATTCTGAGGACGATGTCATCAGTGATGTCATTTGAGATGTCATCAGTGATGTCATCAGTGATTTCACTGACCATGTCATAAGTGATGTAATATGTGAGGTCATAAGCAGTGCATTGTGGAGGCGTGAGTTATAGTTAGCTCAGCTAACTATATAACACATTAAAAGTAACAAAATTTTCAGATCCAATCAGCAGGTCTTGTGTAACTTTTCTTTATTCAAAACTTCTTTAAAAGGAAACGACAGTAGCCAACGCGTTTCGTCCCTAAGGACTTCTTCAGGGCTACAAATAAACATATATGAAAAAAAGTTTTAGATTATATGTACAATAATATTTACAGTTATATATATATACAGATTAAAAAACATTGTTTATGAATACAGCTTTGTTTTTTTAAAATAATTATGAATTTTGTCTAACCTGCATTCAATACAAAATAACTTTATATCTAGTCGTATGTATTTCAAAATGGATATAGACAATAACCAGTTACATTTTAAAAATCACAGTGAAACGGGGAATGCATTAAAAATTCCCTTAATGCGTACTATTCAAACATGACCTGCTGACAAAACACATATCTAAGTTATATCCGGTTTGGTGATTCACATTTGAGGGTCAGATTCCTATTTTAACATTCGTATATCAAAAGCACCTTGACTTATAAATTTCACTAGTAGCAGGAAGCACCATGACTTTCAAGTGCACTAGTGATGGAAATGAAAGATGGGCAACACACACCGTTTAGAACATTATCACCCTCTATTTTAAGGGATGTCTGTCATCATGAAATATTTTGAGAATTTCGTCAATTCTGTAATACAAAGAACATATAATTCATATAGAAAATGCTACCCAAAGTTACTATAGAGACGCTTACCCAATATATTTTCAATGTGTCTGTTTCTATTTTCAAAAGCGAAAGAACTTGCAAAATGTCAAACACGATCAGAAAACCTCCTGTATAGCGAAAGCTGGAAAGATGGAACATTCATTATCGTCGCGGTCCTATAGATGAAATGGCTTACACATAGTTTTTTAACTGAGCAAACATACCTCAGTTTAGAATATACGCTGTTTTAAGGTCCCAAGCGTCAGGTGCGTTATTAGTAATGAGCTCAGTTTAAACATCCATTAGTGGTAGAGGTGCATCATTTAGCCTATCGCGACCTATAAAGATAAGCAGCCTTTAGTATTTTTAAAAAATATATATAATTCCTCTCCCAAATTTTAAACCTAATAATTTAAAACACTACCTAGTAGAAATATATATAAATTAAGAAAAATTTATGTTTTTAAAATGTTTATTTATTATTCTTAAAAAACAAGAAATCATGACAACCAACATGGTAAAACTTGTCATATAGATGTCTACCATCTTATGTGCATAATCACGAATGGTCTAGCTGTTTCTTCAACACTATTGTCAAATATCCTATCTACGGAAATAACCTGTTTTTTACACCTATTTTTTCACTCAACACGGTTATAAAATATCATATTTATAGAAAAGGACCAGTGCAGTAAACTGGACACAAATCTATGGGTTGATGTATACCCTCTTAACTGAACTTGACCCAGTCTACTTAGTCCCAAACAGCGAGTTTTTTTATATGGCGAAAGCTGAAAACATGGAGGTTCGTATATACCCTCTTAGTTAATCTAACACCCAACATACTAGTGCCAAACATTGAATGTTTTAAAAAATCGGAGCGAGTACTAAGAACTAGGAGGTTAGTGTGTACCCTCTTATCTTATTTAAACCCGCCATCCTAGTCCCAATTGGACAATATTAAAACGTAATGTCAGAGCGAAAACCTAAGAAAAAGGTAAGCTAGACTATAAGGTCCACCCCGTCACTTACTTGTATGGCCAAGTCGGTTCACATCCGCTTGAGGATTTTGATTGGGACAGCAGAGATCTCATGTTCGTTACAATGGATGTGGAGAGTTTATATACATGTATCCATACCGAACGGGGTCTAGAAGCTTTAAAGCACTTTTTATATATGAGAAATGCAAAGTATTTGGAACATACTATGATGCTTCTTGAAGTGGCACGAATGATACTTACAATGAATGTCTTTCTACATGACGGAACATGGTTCCTACAAAAACAGGGGACGGCCATGGGATCCAGGTTTGCTCCATCTTATGCAAACCTTTTCATGGGTTTGTATGAGATGGAGCATGTCTGGGGACCTGGCTCGAAGAAATGGAGTAACAACATTATCTTCTATGCAAGATACATAGATGATGTCCTGCTTATTTGGAATGGTGGTGAGGAAGAACTGTTGCCCTATCTGTCTTACCTTAATGCAAACAGGTTCAACGTGAAGTTAACCATGAAATACTCAAGAGAAAGCATTGACTTTCTGGACCTCAAACTTTATGTTTCAGATAATAGGATTCAAAGTGATATCTTTAAAAAACAAACCTCATGTAACAGCATGCTTCACGCTGAAAGTGCACACCCTGGCGCAACCATAAATGCCATACCAGATGGCGAGATGGTTCGCGCTAGACGAAACTGCAGTCAGGAACACACCTTCCATGCTAACATAGAGACCATAAAAAGAACTTTCAATGTAGAGGATATTCAAATAGATGCCTTCAACAGGCAGAAACCAGAATCAAGAAAATAAATAGGCAAAGTACGTTAACTCAAAAATCTAAGACTGAAAGGAGAACTGAAAATGAGAACGTCGTGTTTATAACACAATATAATGCCTATAGTCACCATATTTATAATATCTTACGAAGGAATTTGCATTTATTGACATCTGCACAATTGCCAGCTGGCACTGTTTCTGATAAACCCAAAGTGGTATACAAGAGAGGTAAAACATTAAAAAACATGCTCTGCCCTAGTTATGTGAAAAATCAGAAAAAAGATATGATCTCATGGCTACCGAGGAAACCAGTTGGGTTCTTCACGTGTGGCTGGTGTTACATCTGCCAAATTGGAGTGCATAAAATATCTGAATTCCAATATAACACGGAAAAGAAATTTAAAATAAATACCTTCATGAATTGTAATACGATGTTTACCGTATACATTATTGGGTGCACCTGCAACAAAATATATGTGGGCAGCAGTATCCGCAATCTAAAAACCCGAATACAAAGAGAATGTAAGGGCCGTGAAAAATGTAGATGACAGATACCCAGTTTCCAACCGTATCCATGAAATGCATCCGGATAGACCAAAAATATGGTTCCATGCAATTGATCATGTAAGTGTTCCTGAGAGGGGTGGTGACAGAGTTAAAATGTTGAGACAGATTGAAGCTAGTTGGATCTGTAGCCTCAGAACTATCAGTATGGGCCTGAACATTAATAATGAACTGTACCACTTTCTATGAAAAGATCCATACCAATGTGGTTTCCAATGTCCTCATTTTCTTTTGATCATAAGATTGGGACAATTGAAATGATATGCCTTATTATTGATGTAATGAACATGGTCGCCTTAGAACCATCAGTATGGGCCTGAAGATTAATAATGGAATGTACCACTTTCTATGAAACAAGCTATATTGATGTGGTATCCAATGTCCTCACTTTGGTTTGATCATGAGATTGGGACAACTAAAATGATATGTTTTATTGTTGATATAATGAATATGGTTTCTGAACACAACTGATGTTTTCTAACCAGTTTGTTCATATAAATATACTAATGTGCTGTCATCCTGAACTATTTAAGAAGAGAATTTGTCAATGGAGACTAATTGAGATGCCGGTAATTGTGCATTTTGGGGTAAGATTCACTCAGGCTAATTATAACTGCCAGGTAATCCCTTAATTGACGCTTCCTAACATTTCTGCAACATACAGTTGAGTATCTGTACACCTGATTTAGTAATTTACAGCATTTTTTGTTAATATATATTTAGAGTCAGTGACAATCGTTATTTATGGATATTAACCGGGCAACACAAATAGGACCGAGCATAAAGCTGCCGGTTTATAGTCGTAGGAATACAATTCCGATCTCCTAAAAGATGGCGATCATTTTGACATGAAGATTCTATTGTATGGCTAAAAACTCCCGGTACTTTAAAAATGGTGACCTGGTAGTTCAGTCATCCGCGTTTGAGCAATTGCGCATCTGACTTAGTGCGTTTAGTAATAATCTTGAAATATATTTTATTTTAACATCTTATATTGGCAGGATATAAATTAGGCTACAAACCAGGTAGAGAATAGCCGGTTTAAAGCTATTTATAGCTGTTAGATTAGACTTCTGGTCCCTTAAAAGATGGCGGGCCTGATTCACAGAACTAACTTACGTCAAAAACGTAAAGTTAGTACTTTTGGTATTCACAGAATACACTTACTCATTTTGGTATTCACAGAATGAACTTACTCATTTCGGTATTCACAGAAGTTAGTAGTCCTAACTTTAGGACTCCTAAATGCCTTCTGTGAATACCGAAAGTCTTAAAGTTAGGATTTTTCTCAGTTTAGGAGTAGTAAAGTTAGGACTCCTAACTTTAGGACTCCTAAACTGAGAAAATCCTAACTTTAAGACTTTCAGTATTCACAGAAGGCATTTAGGAGTCCTAAAGTTAGGAGTCCTAACTTTACTACTCCTAAACTGAGAAAAATCCTAACTTTAAGACTTTCGGTATTCACAGAAGGCATTTAGGAGTCCTAAAGTTAGGAGTCCTAACTTACTACTCCTAAACTGAGAAAAATCCTAACTTTAAGACTTTCGGTATTCACAGAAGGCATTTAGGAGTCCTAAAGTTAGGACTACTAACTTCTGTGAATACCGAAATGAGTAAGTTCATTCTGTGAATACCAAAATGAGTAAGTGTATTCTGTGAATACCAAAAAGTACTAACTTTACGTTTTTGACGTAAGTTAGTTCTGTGAATCAGGCCCGGCGACTTTAGTTGTCTCAATGTGAGCAAACTATGTACCATTTCATTTCACAAAACGAAGTATTTTACGTTTTGTTTTCTCATGACAGAGACTTTATAATTAACGTTTAACTTTTGTGCTTTGGATCAATGCTTTTACGGGGTTTAAATCCCGTTATATACAGCTGAACAAACAATAAGTTTCCTTAAAATATTTTTTTTTTAAATGTTTAAAAAAAAATACTTATTCGGATTAACTGAAACTTGGTCAGTATAAATTGGGCTGCACATATATAATCTGGCAGCCTTTTATCGTCTTACATAATTTTTTACATACTTTCGATCTCCTACAAGATGGCGGCCATAATTACGCTAGGGTAATAGTGTTTTTCCGCAATTGACATCAGGTGCTGACACGGGCGGGTTATTTAAATGCCGGCACTTTGATAGATCATTACATCACGGAATACCGACAGGACGTATACGGACACGGATGTGAACCGACTTGGCCATACAAGTAAGTGACGGGGTGGACCTTATAGTCTAGCTTACATTTATCTTAGGTTTTCGCTCGGACATTACGTTTTAATATTGTCCAATTGGGACTAGGATGGCGGGTTTAAATAAGATAAGAGGGTACACACTAACGTCCTAGTTCTTAGTACTCGCTCCGATTTTTTAAAACATTCAATGTTTGGCACTAGTATGTTGGGTGTTAGATTAACTAAGAGGGTATATATGAACCTCCATGTTTTCAGCTTTCGCCATATAAAAAAACTCGCTGTTTGGGACTAAGTGGACTGGGTCAAGTTCAGTTAAGATGGTATACATCAACCCATAGATTTGTGTCCAGTTTACTGCACTGGTCTTTTTCTATAAATATGATATTTTATAACAGTGTTGAGTGAAAAAATAGGTGTAAAAAACAGGTTATTTCCGTAAGATAGGATATTTGACAATAGTGTTGAAGAAACAGCTAGACCATTTGTGATTATGCACATAAGATGGTAGACATCTATATGACAAGTTTTACCATGTTGGTTGTCATGATTTCTTGTTTTTTAAGAATAATAAATAAACATTTTAAAAACATAAATTTTTCTTAATTTATATATATTTCTACTAGGTAGTGTTTTAAATTATTAAGTTTAAAATTTGGGAGAGGAATTATATATATTTTTTAAAAATACTAAAGGCTGCTTATCTTTATAGGTCGCGATAGGCTAAATGCCGCACCTCTACCACTAATGGATGTTTAAACTGAGCTCATTACTAATAACGCACCTGAAGCTTGGGACCTTAAAACAGCGTATATTCTAAACTGAGGTATGTTTGCTCAGTTAAAAAACTATGTGTAAGCCATTTCATCTATAGGACCGCGATGCTAATGAATGTTTCATCTTTCCAGCTTTCGCTATACAGGAGGTTTTCTGACCGTGTTTGACATTTTGCAAGTTCTTTCGTTTTTGAAAATAGAAACAGACTCATTGAAAATATATTGGGTAAGCGTCTCTATAGTAACTTTGGGTAGCATTTTCTATATGAATTATATGTTCTTTGTATTACAGAATTGACGAAATTCTCAAAATATTTCATGATGACAGACATCCCTTAAAATAGAGGGTGATAATGTTCTAAACGGTGTGTGTTGCCCATCTTTCATTTCCATCACTAGTGCACTTGAAAGTCATGGTGCTTCCTGCTACTAGTGAAATTTATAAGTCAAGGTGCTTTTGATATACGAATGTTAAAATAGGAATCTGACCCTCAAATGTGAATCACCAAACCGGATATAACTTAGATATGTGTTTTGTCAGCAGGTCATGTTTGAATAGTACGCATTAAGGGAATTTTTAATGCTTTCCCGTTTCGCTGTGATTTTTAAAATGTAACTAGTTATTGTCTATATCCATTTTGAAATACATACGACTAGATATAAAGTTATTTTGTATTGAATGCAGGTTAGACAAAATTCATAATTATTTTAAAAAAAAACAAAGCTGTATTCATAAACAATGTTTTTTAATCTGTATATATATATAACTGTAAATATTATTGTACATATAATCTAAAACTTTTTTCATATATGTTTATTTGTAGCCCTGAAGAAGTCCTTAGGGACGAAACGCGTTGGCTACTGTCGTTTCCTCTTTAAAGAAGTTTTGAATAAAGAAAAGTTACACAAGACCTGCTGATTGGATCTGAAAATTTTGTTACTTTTAATATGTTATAATATTGAGTGGAGTGCCGGATCCCTTTGTTTGTTTAAAATTCTGTGGAGTTCTCCATAGGGGGCGTAGGGGTATTGCGCCTCAGGTCCTTGGCACCCAGAAGATGAATTACCTTAACCCAACTAGTGGATAGGTGCAGTTACTGATGCCCCATACCCTTCGTGTCTTGTGTTAATATATTTAAATTGGGCAAACTAGCACTACCTAGGGTCTAACTCACTCTCAATGGAATTTGAGGATAACCGAGAAGAAATGTTGGGGGAGCTGTTTAAGAATAAGAAATGCCCACCGACAGAAAGTGTGAAAAAAGATAATCAGAAATGTGAGGGTCTAAAAGACAGATTCTTCCGTCTGGAAAGACTGAAGAAACAAGAGCTTGGTAAGTGGTGGGATGGAGCCACACTGAAAAAATATTTGGAAACCAAGAAAATACCTCGTGCCCTGAGAATACTGATCTTCCCAAACTATGAAGATTTAGAAAGTGACTTATTGGAGGAATGGGAGGAAGGTCTTTATGACTCCTCTTTTAGAATGATGGGCATCTTGATCACCAATGCAGAGAGAAAGGTGAAAAGATTAGAGAAGACATTACAAACCTGGAGAAAGAAATCTTAGAAATGAATCTTAAGGAAGCTACCCAAAAGAATTATGAGATTCTGAAAAAGAACTCAATTTGTATCAAATTTATCTTAAAGATAAAAAACAGAAAAAGATAATAAGGGATGAAGCTGATTACGAGCGGGGTAGGATTTTTACCTTCTCAAAAAATATGACGATATTATATCAAAACCCCGAACTGAGACAAAAGTTATAGAAAAGCCAGCTAGCGTGTCTTCCAGCAGCACTTCTTTATCATCTGTTGAAAGTGACCCCAGGGAGGGATCCAGCAATAGTGAGACTGCGCCCCCTACTTCTCTTATTTTACAAGAGGTCCAGCGTTACAGGCTGGGGAACAAAAGAGAAATCAAAATACAGAACTAGGCGGGGAGGAAGAAACGTAAGAACAGGGGTTCAAACAAGACAACAAAGCAAACTGACTCAGATAAGGAAATAATGTCTACTATGAATGACATAAATCAAGATGGGGGAGAAGAGTGCCTGATCTCTAACAAACTAAGTGTTATTAATCTATCCTCCAAGTCCCTGAATATCAATGAATTGTCTGTCTTACAAAAAGGGCTAAACTTCTGCATAACAAAAAACTGTAACTTTGTAGATGTACATACTGATGTTTATACATTTTTGAGAAAGTTACGATTAAAAAAATATTTTTCTGAACATCCGTCTGCTCGTATTGGTACCTTGAAAAGTATTGTTAATGTTTCTGGTTTGACAATCGCTGAATTGAATAACATTCATTTGTTGGCTACACTAGATGAGGATGATCTTGATGTAGACATTGTTCAGATGGCTGGTTTATTGAACATATGTGAGGATACCAGTGTTGACAGTGGTTTACGTAACTAGTCTAGATTTGTACCACCAGGGTCTCAAGATGCATACCTTGATGAATTCCTAGATAAGGTTACACAACAGTTGTGCCAACTAGAGGATAAACATGGAAAAAACTCCCATTGTAAACATGAGTACAATCTCTCTAGGGAAGATATGGCCCTCGTAAAAACACTGCAAGAGGATCCCCAGTTACTAATACATGAAGCAGATAAGGGGGGGAACATAGTTCTTTGGACCTCAAGGACTATTTAGGGGAGATAGACAGACAATTAAAAAACAATGACTGCTATGAGCAATTGAAAGAACATCCCATTCCCAACATTGAGAGAAACATCAATGGTCGCCTACAGGATTGGCATGAGACAGGTCTTATTTCTGATCAAGAATACCATTATCTGCAGGCCCATGACAGTCGATACCTGTGTATATATATACTCCCCAAAATTCATAAAGGGGAGTATTTCCATCAGGAAGGCCTATCATTTCCGGTAATGGGGGTCCAACGGAACATCTATCAGAATATGTCGATGGGTTTTTACAACCTCTGGTCAGAAATCTGCCAGCATATCTCAAAGATAGTAGAGATGTACTTTGCAAGCTTGAGGATTTTGATTGGGACAGCAGAGATCTCATGTTCGTTACAATGGATGTGGAGAGTGTATATACATGTATCCATACAGAACGGGGTCTGGAAGCTTTAAAGCACTTTTTATATAAGAGAAATGCAAAGTATTTGGAACATACTATGATGCTTCTTGAAATGGCACGAATGATACTTACAATGAATGTCTTTCTACATGATGGAACATGGTTCCTACAAAAACAGGGGACGGCCATGGGATCCAGGTTTGCTCCATCTTTTGCAAACCTTTTCATGGGTTTGTATGAGATGGAGCATGCCTGGGGACCTGGCTCGAAGAAATGGAGTAACAACATTATCTTCTATGCAAGATACATAGATGATGTCCTGCTTATTTGGAATGGTGGTGAGGAAGAACTGTTGGCCTATCTGTCTTACCTTAATGCAAACAGGTTCAACGTGAAGTTAACCATGAAATACTCAAGAGAAAGCATTGACTTTCTGGACATCAAACTTTATGTTTCAGATAATAGGATTCAAAGTGATATCTTTAAAAAACAAACCTCATGTAACAGCGTGCTTCACGCTGAAAGTGCACACCCTGGCGCAACCATAAATGCCATACCAGATGGCGAGATGGTTTACGCTAGACGAAACTGCAGTCAGGAACACACCTTCCATGCTAACATAGAGACCATAAAAAAGAACTTCCAATGTAGAGGATATTCAAATAGATGCCTTCAACAGGCAGAAACCAGAATCAAGAAAATAAATAGGCAAAGTACGTTAACTCAAAAATCTAAGACTGAAAGGAGAACTGAAAATGAGAACGTCGTGTTTATAACACAATATAATGCCTATAGTCACCATATTTATAATATCTTACGAAGGAATTGGCATTTATTGACATCTGCACAATTGCCAGCTGGCACTGTTTCTGATAAACCCAAAGTGGTATACAAGAGAGGTAAAACATTAAAAACATGCTCTGCCCTAGTTATGTGAAAAATCAGAAAAAGATATGATCTCATGGCTACCGAGGAAACCAGTTGGGTTCTTCACGTGTGGCTCGTGTAACATCTGCCAATTTGGAGTGCATAAAATATCTGAATTCCAATATAACACGGAAAAGAAATTTAAGATAAATACCTTCATGAATTGTAATACGATGTTTACCGTATACATTATTGGGTGCGCCTGCAACAAAATATATGTGGGCAGCAGTATCCGCAATCTAAAAACCCAAATACAAGAGCATGTAAGGGCCGTGAAAAATGTAGATGACAGATACCCAGTTTCCAACCATATCCATGAAATGCATCCGGATAGACCAAAAATATGGTTCCATGCAATTGATCATGTAAGTGTTCCTGAGAGGGGTGGTGACAGAGTTAAATGTTGAGACAGATTGAAGCTAGTTGGATCTGTTGCCTCAGAACTATCAGTATGGGCCTGAACATTAATAATGAACTGTACCACTTTCTATGAAATGATCCATACCAATGTGGTTTCCAATGTCCTCATTTTCTTTTGATCATAAGATTGGGACAATTGCAATGATATGCCTTATTATTGATGTAATGAACATGGTCGCCTTAGAACCATCAGTATGGGCCTGAAGATTAATAATGGAATGTACCACTTTCTATGAAACGAGCTATATTGATGTGGTATCCAATGTCCTCACTTTGGTTTGATCATGAGATTGGGACAACTAAAATGATATGTCTTATTGTTGATATAATGAATATGGTTTCTGAACACAACTGATGTTTTCTAACCAGTTTGTTCATATAAATATACTAATGTGCTGTCATCCTGAACTATTTAAGAAGAGAATTTGTCAATGGAGACTAATTGAGATGCCGGTAATTGGGCATTTTGGGGTAAGATTCACTCAGGCTAATTATAACTGCCAGGTAATCCCTTAATTGACGCTTCCTAAAATTTCTGCAACATACAGTTGAGTATCTGTACACCTGATTTAGTAATTTACAGCATTTTTTGTTAATATATATTTAGAGTCAGTGACAATCATTATTTATGGATATTAACCGGGCAACACAAATAGGACCGAGCATAAAGCTGCCGGTTTATAGTCGTGGGAATACAATTCCGATCTCCTAAAAGATGGCGATCATTTTGACATGAAGATTCTATTGTATGGCTAAAAACTCCCGGTACTTTAAAAATGGCGACCTGGTAGTTCAGTCATCCGCGTTTGAGCAATTGCGCATCTGACTTAGTGCGTTTAGTAATAATCTTGAAATATATTTTATTTTAACATCTTATATTGGCAGGATATAAATTAGGCTACAAACCAGGTAGAGAATAGCCGGTTTAAAGCTATTTATAGCTGTTAGATTAGACTTCTGGTCCCTTAAAAGATGGCGACTTTAGTTGTCTCAATGTGAGCAAACTATGTACCATTTCATTTCACAAAACGAAGTATTTGACGTTTTGTTTTCTCATGACAGAGACTTTATAATTAACGTTCAACTTTTGTGCTTTGGATCAATGCTTTTATGGGGTTTAAATCCCATTATATACAGCTGAACAAACAATAAGTTTTCTTAAAATATATTTTTTTTAAATGTTTAAAAAAAAATACTTATTCGGATTAACTGAAACTTGGTCAGTATAAATTGGGCTGCACATATATAATCTGGCAGCCTTTTATCGATCTTACATCATTTTTACATACTTTCGATCTCCTACAAGATGGCGGCCATAATTACGCTAGAGGAATCGTGTTTTCCATAATTGACATCAGGTGCTGACACGGGCGGGTTATTTAAATGCCGGCACTTTGATAGATCATTACATCGCGGAATACCGACAGGACGTATACGGACACGGATGAGAACCGACTTGGCCATACAAGTAAGTGACGGAGTGGACCTTATAGTCTAGCTTACCTTTTTCTTAGGTTTTCGCTCTGACATTACGTTTTAATATTGTCCAATTGGGACTAGGATGGCGGGTTTAAATAAGATAAGAGGGTACACACTAACCTCCTAGTTCTTAGTACTCGCTCCGATTTTTTAAAACATTCAATGTTTGGCACTAGTATGTTGGGTGTTAGATTAACTAAGAGGGTATATACGAACCTCCATGTTTTCAGCTTTCGCCATATAAAAAACTCGCTGTTTGGGACTAAGTCGACTGGGTCAAGTTCAGTTAATAGGGTATACATCAACCCATAGATTTGTGTCCAGTTTACTGCACTGGTCCTTTTCTATAAATATGATATTTTATAACAGTGTTGAGTGGAAAAATAGGTGTAAAAACTGGTTATTTCCGTAGATAGGATATTTGACAATAGTGTTGAAGAAACAGCTAGACCATTCGTGATTATGCACATAAGATGGTAGACATCTATATGACAAGTTTTACCATGTTGGTTGTCATGATTTCTTGTTTTTAAGAATAATAAATAAACATTTTAAAAACATAAATTTTTCTTAATTTATATATATTTCTACTAGGTAGTGTTTTAAATTATTAGGTTTAAAATTTGGGAGAGGAATTATATATATTTTTAAAAATACTAAAGGCTGCTTATCTTTATAGGTCGCGATAGGCTAAATGCCGCACCTCTACCACTAATGGATGTTTAAACTGAGCTCATTACTAATAACGCACCTGACGCTTGGGACCTTAAAACAGCGTATATTCTAAACTGAGGTATGTTTGCTCAGTTAAAAAACTATGTGTAAGCCATTTCATCTATAGGACTGCGACGCTAATGAATGTTCCATCTTTCCAGCTTTCGCTATACAGGAGGTTTTCTGACCGTGTTTGACATTTTGCAAGTTCTTTCGTTTTTGAAAATAGAAACAGACACATTGAAAATATATTGGGTAAGCGTCTCTATAGTAACTTTGGGTAGCATTTTCTATATGAATTATATGTTCTTTGTATTACAGAATTGACGAAATTCTCAAAATATTTCATGATGACAGACATCCCTTAAAATAGAGGGTGATAATGTTCTAAATGGTGTGTGTTGCCCATCTTTCATTTCCATCACTAGTGCACTTGAAAGTCATGGTGCTTCCTGCTACTAGTGAAATTTATAAGTCAAGGTGCTTTTGATATACGAATGTTAAAATAGGAATCTGACCCTCAAATGTGAATCACCAAACCGGATATAACTTAGATATGTGTTTTGTCAGCAGGTCATGTTTGAATAGTACGCATTAAGGGAATTTTTAATGCTTTCCTCGTTTCGCTGTGATTTTTAAAATGTAACTGGTTATTGTCTATATCCATTTTGAAATACATACGACTAGATATAAAGTTATTTTGTATTGAATGCAGGTTAGACAAAATTCATAATTATTTTTAAAAAAACAAAGCTGTATTCATAAACAATGTTTTTAATCTGTATATATATATATAACTGTAAATATTATTGTACATATAATCTAAAACTTTTTTCATATATGTTTATTTGTAGCCCTGAAGAAGTCCTTAGGGACGAAACGCGTTGGCTACTGTCGTTTCCTCTTTAAAGAAGTTTTGAATAAAGAAAAGTTACACAAGACCTGCTGATTGGATCTGAAAATTTTGTTACTTTTAATATGTTATAATATTGAGTGGAGTGCCGGATCCCTTTGTTTGTTTAAAATTCTGTGGAGTTCTCCATAGGGGGCGTAGGGGTATTGCGCCTCAGGTCCTTGGCACCCAGAAGATGAATTACCTTAACCTAACTAGTGGATAGGTGCAGTTACTGATGCCCCATACCCTTCGTGTCTTGTGTTAATATATTTAAATTGGGCAAACTAGCACTACCTAGGGTCTAACTCACTCTCAATGGAATTTGAGGATAACCGAGAAGAAATGTTGGGGGAGCTGTTTAAGAATAAAAGATGCCCACCGACAGAAAGTGTGAAAAAAGATAATCAGAAATGTGAGGGTCTAAAAGACAAATTCTTCCATCTGGAAAGACTGAAGAAACAAGAGCTTGGTAAGTGTTGGGATGGAGCCACACTGAAAAAATATTTGGAAAACAAGAAAATACCTCGTGGCCTGAGAATACTGATCTTCCCAAACTATGAAGATTTAGAAAGTGACTTATTGGAGGAATGGGAGGAAGGTCTTTATGACTCCTCTTTTAGAATGATGGGCATCTTGATCACCAATGCAGAGAGAAAGGTGAAAAAGATTAGAGAAGACATTACAAACCTGGAGAAAGAAATCTTAGAAATGAATCTTAAGGAAGCTACCCAAAAGAATTATGAGATTCTGAAAAAAGAACTCAATTTGTATCAAATTTATCTTAAAGATAAAAAACAGAAAAAGATAATAAGGGATGAAGCTGATTACGAGCGGGGTAGGATTTTTACCTTCTCAAAAAAATATGACGATATTATATCAAAACCCCGAACTGAGACAAAAGTTATAGAAAAGCCAGCTAGCGTGTCTTCCAGCAGCACTTCTTTATCATCTGTGGAAAGTGACCCCAGGGAGGGATCCAGCAATAGTGAGACTACGCCCCCTACTTCTCTTTTTTTACAAGAGGTCCAGCGTTACAGGCTGGGGAACAAAAAGAGAAATCAAAATACAGAACTAGGCGGGGAGGGAAGAAACGTAAGAACAGGGGTTCAAACAAGACAACAAAGCAAACTGACTCAGATAAGGAAATAATGTCTACCATGAATGACATAAATCAAGATGGGGGAGAAGAGTGCCTGATCTCTAACAAACTAAGTGTTATTAATCTATTCTCCAAGTCCCTGAATATCAATGAATTGTCTGTCTTACAAAAAGGGCTAAACTTCTGCATAACAAAAAACTATAACTTTGTAGATGTACATACTGATGTTTATAAATTTTTGAGAAAGTTACGATTAAAAAAATATTTCTCTGAACATCCGTCTGCTCGTATTGGTACCTTGAAAAGTGATGTTAATGTTTCTGGTTTGACAATCGCTGAATTGAATAACATTCATTTGTTGGCTACACTAGATGAGGATGATCTTGATGTAGACATTGTTCAGATGGCTGGTTTATTGAACATATGTGAGGATACCAGTGTTGACAGTGGTTTACGTAACAAGTCTAGATTTGTACCACCAGGGTCTCAAGATGCATACCTTGATGAATTCCTAGATAAGGTTACACAACAGTTGTGCCAACTAGAGGATAAACATGGAAAAAACTCCCATTGTAAACATGAGTACAATCTCTCTAGGGAAGATATGGCCCTCGTAAAAACACTGCAAGAGGATCCCCAGTTAGTAATACGTGAAGCAGATAAGGGGGGGAACATAGTTCTTATGGACCTCAAGGACTATTTAGGGGAGATAGACAGACAATTAAAAAACAATGACTGCTATGAGCAATTGAAAGAACATCCCATTCCCAACATTGAGAGAAACATCAATGGTCGCCTACAGGATTGGCATGAGACAGGTCTTATTTCTGATCAAGAATACCATTATCTGCAGGCCCATGACAGTCGATACCCGTGTATATATATACTCCCCAAAATTCATAAAGGGGAGTATTTCCACCAGGAAGGCCTATCATTTCCGGTAATGGGGGTCCAACGGAACATCTATCAGAATATGTCGATGGGTTTTTACAACATCTGGTCAGAAATCTGCCAGCATCTCTCAAAGATAGTAGAGATGTACTTTGCAAGCTTGAGGATTTTGATTTGGACAGCAGAGATCTCATGTTCGTTACAATGGATGTGGAGAGTTTATATACATGTATCCATACAGAACGGGGTCTGGAAGCTTTAAAGCACTTTTTATATAAGAGAAATGCAAAGTATTTGGAACATACTATGATGCTTCTTGAAATGGCACGAATGATACTTACAATGAATGTCTTTCTACATGACGGAACATGGTTCCTAAAAAAACAGGGGACGGCCATGGGATCCAGGTTTGCTCCATCTTATGCAAACCTTTTCATGGGTTTGTATGAGATGGAGCATGCCTGGGGACCTGGCTCGAAGAAATGGAGTAACAGCATTATCTTCTATGCAAGATACATAGATGATGTCCTGCTTATTTGGAATGGTGGTGAGGAAGAACTGTTGGCCTATCTGTCTTACGTTAATGCAAACAGGTTCAACGTGAAGTTAACCATGAAATACTCAAGAGAAAGCATTGACTTTCTGGACCTCAAACTTTATGTTTCAGATAATAGGATTCAAAGTGATATCTTTAAAAACAAACCTCATGTAACAGCGTGCTTCACGCTGAAAGTGCACTACCCTGGCGCAACCATAAATGCCATACCAGATGGCGAGATGGTTCGCGCTAGATGAAACTGCAGTCAGGAACACACCTTCCATGCTAACATAGAGACCATAAAAAAGAACTTCCAATGTAGAGGATATTCAAATAGATGCCTTCAACAGGCAGAAACCAGAATCAAGAAAAATAAATAGGCAAAGTACGTTAACTCAAAAATCTAAGACTGAAAGGAGAACTGAAAATGAGAACGTCGTGTTTATAACACAATATAATGCCTATAGTCACCATATTTATAATATCTTACTGAAGGAATTTGCATTTATTGACATCTGCACAATTGCCAGCTGGCACTGTTTCTGATAAACCCAAAGTGGTATACAAGAGAGGTAAAACATTAAAAACATGCTCTGCCCTAGTTATGTGAAAAATCAGAAAAAGATATGATCTCATGGCTACCGAGGAAACCAGTTGGGTTCTTCACATGTGGCTCGTGTAACATCTGCCAATTTGGAGTGCATAAAATATCTGAATTCCAATATAACACGGAAAAGAAATTTAAAATAAATACCTTCATGAATTGTAATACGATGTTTACCGTATACATTATTGGGTGCGCCTGCAACAAAATATATGTGGGCAGCAGTATCCGCAATCTAAAAACCCGAATACAAGAGCATGTAAGGGCCGTGAAAAATGTAGATGACAGATACCCAGTTTCCAACCATATCCATGAAATGCATCCGGATAGACCAAAAATATGGTTCCATGCAATTGATCATGTAAGTGTTCCTGAGAGTGGTGGTGACAGAGTTAAAATGTTGAGACAGATTGAAGCTAGTTGGATCTGTCGCCTCAGAACTATCAGTATGGGCCTGAACATTAATAATGAACTTTACCACTTTCTATGAAATGATCCATACCAATGTGGTTTCCAATGTCCTCATTTTCTTTTGATCATAATATTGGGACAATTGAAATGATATGCCTTATTATTGATGTAATGAACATGGTCGCCTTAGAACCATCAGTATGGGCCTGAAGATTAATAATGGAATGTACCACTTTCTATGAAACAAGCTATATTGATGTGGTATCCAATGTCCTCACTTTGGTTTGATCATGAGATTGGGACAACTAAAATGATATGTCTTATTGTTGATATAATGAATATGGATTCTGAACACAACTGATGTTTTCTAACCAGTTTGTTCATATAAATATACTAATGTGCTGTCATCCTGAACTATTTAAGAAGAGAATTTGTCAATGGAGACTAATTGAGATGTCGGTAATTGGGCATTTTGGGGTAAGATTCACTCAGGCTAATTATAACTGCCAGGTAATCCCTTAATTGACGCTTCCTAAAATTTCTGCAACATACAGTTGAGTATCTGTACACCTGATTTAGTAATTTACAGCATTTTTTGTTAATATATATTTAGAGTCAGTGACAATCGTTATTTATGGATATTAACCGGGCAACACAAATAGGACCGAGCATAAAGCTGCCGGTTTATAGTCGTGGGAATACAATTCCGATCTCCTAAAAGATGGCGATCATTTTGACATGAAGATTCTATTGTATGGCTAAAAACTCCCGGTACTTTAAAAATGGCGACCTGGTAGTTCAGTCATCCGCGTTTGAGCAATTGCGCATCTGACTTAGTGCGTTTAGTAATAATCTTGAAATATATTTTATTTTAACATCTTATATTGGCAGGATATAAATTAGGCTACAAACCGGGTAGAGAATAGCCGGTTTAAAGCTATTTATAGCTGTTAGATTAGACTTCTGGTCCCTTAAAAGATGGCGACTTTAGTTGTCTCAATGTGAGCAAACTATGTACCATTTCATTTCACAAAACGAAGTATTTGACGTTTTGTTTTCTCATGACAGAGACTTTATAATTAACGTTCAACTTTTGTGCTTTGGATCAATGCTTTTACGGGGTTTAAATCCCGTTATATACAGCTGAACAAACAATAGGTTTTCTTAAAATATTTTTTTTAAATGTAAAAAAAAAAATACTTATTCGGATTAACTGAAACTTGGTCAGTATAAATTGGGCTGCACATATATAATCTGGCAGCCTTTTATCGTCTTACATCATTTTTTACATACTTTCGATCTCCTACAAGATGGCGGCCATAATTACGCTAGGGGAATCGTGTTTTTCCGCAATTGACATCAGGTGCTGACACGGGCGGGTTATTTAAATGCCGGCACTTTGATAGATCATTACATCGCGGAATACCGACAGGACGTATACAGACACGGATGTGAACCGACTTGGCCATACAAGTAAGTGACGGGGTGGACCTTATAGTCTAGCTTACCTTTTTCTTAGGTTTTCGCTCTGACATTACGTTTGAATATTGTCCAATTGGGACTAGGATGGCGGGTTTAAATAAGATAAGAGGGTACACACTAACCTCCTAGTTCTTAGTACTCGCTCCGATTTTTTAAAACATTCAATGTTTGGCACTAGTATGTTGGGTGTTAGATTAACTAAGAGGGTATATATGAACCTCCATGTTTTCAGCTTTCGCCATATAAAAAAACTCGCTGTTTGGGACTAAGTGGACTGGGTCAAGTTCAGTTAATAGGGTATACATCAACCCATAGATTTGTGTCCAGTTTACTGCACTGGTCCTTTTCTATAAATATGATATTTTATAACAGTGTTGAGTGAAAAAATAGGTGTAAAAAACAGGTTATTTCCGTAGATAGGATATTTGACAATAGTGTTGAAGAAACAGCTAGACCATTCGTGATTATGCACATAAGATGGTAGACATCTATATGACAAGTTTTACCATGTTGGTTGTCATGTTATTTAAGAATAATAAATAAACATTTTAAAAACATACATTTTTCTTAATTTATATATATTTCTACTAGGTAGTGTTTTAAATTATTAGGTTTAAAATTTGGGAGAGGAATTATATATATTTTTTTTAAAATACTAAAGGCTGCTTATCTTTATAGGTCGCGATAGGCTAAATGCCGCACCTCTACCACTAATGGATGTTTAAACTGAGCTCATTACTAATAACGCACTTGATGCTTGGGACCTTAAAACAGCGTATATTCTAAACTGAGGTATGTTTGCTCAGTTAAAAAACTATGTGTAAGCCATTTCATCTATAGGACCGCGACGCTAATGACCGTTCGATCTTTCCAGCTTTCGCTATACAGGAGGTTTTCTGACCGTGTTTGACATTTTGCAAGTTCTTTCGTTTTTGAAAATAGAAACAGACACATTGAAAATATATTGGGTAAGCGTCTCTATAGTAACTTTGGGTATCATTTTCTATATGAATTATATGTTCTTTGTATTACAGAATTGACAAAATTCTCAAAATATTTCATGATGACAGACATCCCTTAAAATAGAGGGTGATAATGTTCTAAACGGTGTGTGTTGCCCATCTTTCATTTCCATCACTAGTGCACTTGAAAGTCATGGTGCTTCCTGCTACTAGTGAAATTTATAAGTCAAGGTGCTTTTGATATACGAATGTTAAAATAGGAATCTGACCCTCAAATGTGAATCACCAAACCGGATATAACTTAGATATGTGTTTTGTCAGCAGGTCATGTTTGAATAGTACGCATTAAGGGAATTTTTAATGCTTTCCCCGTTTCGCTGTGATTTTTAAAATGTAACTGGTTATTGTCTATATCCATTTTGAAATACATACGACTAGATATAAAGTTATTTTGTATTGAATGCAGGTTAGACAAAATTCATAATTATTTAAAAAAAAAACAAAGCTGTATTCATAAACAATGTTTTTAATCTGTATATATATATAACTGTAAATATTATTGTACATATAATCTAAAACTTTTTTTCATATATGTTTATTTGTAGCCCTGAAGAAGTCCTTAGGGATGAAACACGTTGGCTACTGTCGTTTCCTTTTTAAAGAAGTTTTGAATAAAGAAAAGTTACACAAGACCTGCTGATTGGATCTGAAAATGTTGTTACTTTTAATATGTTATATTATTGAGTGGAGTGCCGGATCCCTTTGTTTGTTTAAAATTCTGTGGAGTTCTCCATAGGGGGCGTAGGGGTATTGCGCCTCAGGTCCTTGGCACCCAGAAGATGAATTACCTTAACCCAACTAGTGGATAGGTGCAGTTACTGATGCCCCATACCCTTCGTGTCTTGTGTTAATATAGCTCAGCTAACTATAACTGCTGAATTTCTCTGGTTTTGTACAAGTGAAATGTCAGCCTAACTATAACGTCCCAGTAACGTTTTTTTTTTTTAGTGCATATATATATATATATACATATATATAAATTGCCATTCAACACAAGGTGCAGATCGATAAATCCAGTTTATTCAAAGTCACCCCATGATGCGTTTTGGCCAAAGTCTTGATTACATGACTAATCCCTTGTGATTACACCACTATATAGTTCACAACAATCAACATAAAGGAGGGAAACAAGGTTCATATCCATGCTAGTAAATCTATTGGTCATCTTTCAATAGAAAAGTCATGCATTGTTTCAAATGGAAATACACAGTGATAGGCTACTGGCACTTTGCATTGCTTATCCTGAAACAACAAAAATGGGTCAAAGAAATGTATTACATATTCCTTAGCAGCATACTCTGCTGAATCCAGGTTGTGTGGCGAGGCTCTCCGGGCACAAAATCCAACTAAACAATATAATAGAATATCAATTTGTCAACCATCACATGCTAGAAGATTTTTACATTCTTGCGAATGAAAAGAAGCAGAGTTTGGCAAATTACACGCCACATAGCTCTTCCAAAATTATGTGTTACTCTAGAGTTATCTAGCCACTCAGGGCCACACAAGGTAACTTAATAAATCTGACATTATTGTTGTGTCGCCCTTGCACACCCTTGGTTGCGCGATGCAAGAACAATGATAAATATGCCCCTTACTCTCTACAGCACAGGTGTGAACTCAGAGTTTCTCTATGCACTTGAGAAAAATATACAGTAGAACAAAGAGTGTGGTAAAAAAACTTGTGTTCTATATTTCACCGAAGGAAGAACCAGAATGCCTTTAGAGTCTGCTACAGCACCCACTTTCAGGAGGTGCCTATGGGGTCACTGGGACCCACCATGCAATCTGGCCAAAAAACATGGCCTGCACTACGGGGGTGTTTATATAATCTTGATCCTGGAAGCTCTGTTAAAATGTCACATCTTGAAAAGATATAGGGGCATATTCTCAAGGACTCATCGCCAATTTATCGCCACAAAAGTGGCGATAGATCTATCGCCCCATTCACAAGCTGGTGCAAACTGCCGACATCGCCAATTTCCCTGCGATAGCTACTGCAAAAACCATTGCCACGGATGAGTGCGACAACTAACGCTAATGATATGCAGAGTAGGCGTTCCCGTGCAAAAACACCACTTCGCGTGATTCTCAACGACCAGTCAGATCTGCGATGCGAACCAAGAACAGGCGATAAGGTGCGTTAGCTGCAGGGATTTAACACCTGCCTTTTGCTGGTGTTAAGCAGGACGACTACCTGCAGTATGAAAGGGAACCCAGCCCAGAGCCACATCTGAAGACCCACAGATGCCATGGAGCCAATGAACATGCAGCTTGGAGACCCAAGAGGGCCACAACAACCACCGCCAACACTCCCAGCCCCCCACCCACCTCCGGACCTCCCCCCCGGACTACCACCGAGGCAGCGTAGGACAAGACAGCGGACCCTCCAAAAACGGCATGGCCCCTCAGCCACACAAGTGCAGAATGTGGGGAGAGGTGGGAACCAAGTATGTGTGAAGGAGGCAACTCACCCATGAAGAAGAATGTACACAATGCCAAGTGTGGCGGTGATGTGCTGGACAGCCCTCAGAATGCAGAGCACAGACATGTCCATGTGGACATATACTGCTGGCGTCTGTAGTGTCGTGGACAGTGGACGCAAACATGTTACCTCAGGCTGTGGGGAAGACCTTGGACATGTAGCTGTGCCATCCCCCCTGTAAGCGTAAGCAGAGTGGGCTGGGCCGGCGTACACCACTCCAGCGTAGGAGTGCGGATAAAAAGGCCGGGGCTCTGGGTGTGGTTCTCTTCTGTGATGGACAACGCATCTGCCAGGGGGGCGCACCTCACCCTGCCACAAGTCCGCTGCCGTGACCTCCAGACTCCATGACACAGGCCCCCAGCGCAGCCAGCGGCACAGCAACATGGAGTCATGTGTGTGCCGGATACTGCCTAAGTCCTACACTGCGGTCAGCAGGTCCCACAATTCAAATCGTGCCACATTTCTGCCAATGGAGGAAACCACTAGTCAACAGACATTGCCCCCAGTGCGGCCCGTCCGGATGACACATCAGCGTTGGCTGTGCACCTGCTGAGCGCTCCAGGTGCCACTGACCCTGTGCAACACAAGTCGATGCCTCGTGGCAATATTGAGGCAGAATTCAGTAGGCAAAAACATTGCTCCCAGTGTGGCCCGCCCGGGCGACGCATCATCATTGGCTGTTCACCTGCTGAGCGCTCCAGGTGCCACTGACCCTGTGCAACACAAGTCGACGCCACGTGGCAATATTGAGGCAGAATACAGTAGGCAAAAAACATTGCTCCCAGTGTGGCCCGCCCGGACGACGCATCATCGTTGGCTGTGCACCTGCTGAGCGCTCCAGGTGCCACTGACCCTGTGCAACACAAGTCGACGCCACGTGGCCGTGGGCCCTTGCTGACCGCTGCCTCCGGCCTACACTGCGGTCAGCAGGGCTCACATGTCACATCCTAACCTGCAAAGACACCCCATCATCTTCGGCTGCGCACACGCTGAGCGCATCAGGTGGCACCAACTCTATGCACCCCAACTCATGGCCCCTTCATGATTGAGTCATGTGCTGTGGACTGCGGACGCAACATTGTCACCTCAGGCCTTTGAGAAGACCTGGGACGATGACGATGAAGATGAGGCAGGTGTACCACACCCCACTGCAGCTGCAGCAGGAATATCCCGAAGATACACAATCATGATCAATCCTTCACATGAGCACGCTCAGCTATGGTGCCCCTACCTCAGTGAACTGCAAGTCATGGACCCTTTACTATTGAATCTACTGTGTGTGATCCGATGTTCACTGTTCTAGTTGTTGCCAGCACCAACCACTCCCTGAGGGCTGGCTCATACGCACCCCACACCCATCCAGCACAGGCGTCACTGGACATGTGACCCTGGTAATAAAAAGGGTCCGGGCGCACGTGCCCGTAGCCAGTTCTACTATCTAACCAAGTGTGCCTGTGTGGTCATTATGTATGCATGATGGGCCCAGGCCCGACCACATTACATTGTGCTGTGGACAGCGGACGCAACCATGTCACCTCAGGCAGTGGGGAAGACCTTGGACATGTAGCTTCGTCATCCCCCCCTGTATGCACAAGCAGAGAGGGCTGGGCCGGCGTACGCCAGTCCAGCATAGGGGTTCAAAGATTTTGCCCGGGGGACTGGGCGTGGTTCAGTTCTGGCCTGGACAAGGAAGTACGTAATGCGTGTGTCTCTGTTCTAGTGCGGGCGCCACCCGACCCACAATCGTCAATGTTGCAATGTAGCATGCACCCAGAGGGCGGGCTCGCTCGGGGTCTCGGCTCATACATGACAAATGTTGTGTGTATCTGTATAGCCGCAGCATGAGCCAAATGCCTGGGGTGGGGGAGGGGCAGGGTGGGGGTAGTAAACCAAGGATTACGGGCGAATACAGGTAAGTAAACATTTAAATAAATAAAACAAATTTCGTTGTGAGCGCTGCATCGCCAAATGCGATGCAGTGCGCTCAACGAAATTTGTTTTATTTATTTGAGAATGCCACGTTAATACGGAGTTATTTTCCCACGATAGACGGCGATATGGAAAATTGCGTTAACCTATTTTGGCGATGTTTATCGCACGTTCTTGTGAATATCCCCATAGTTGTATGTTAAAAGCAATTCCATCATTATTGACACCCATTAAATCAGCAAACTTCTCTGGTGTTGTACAGGCATTGTTAAAACAGGCAACCAGACATCTGTACAGTCAAATGCCTGCTTGTGAGCACAACCTTGGTTTCAGACTCAGACAAGCACATTTAACACAATCTGACATACATTGTGTACCAATCAAACACAACATGAATTTGCCAGTGGCTGAACAACGTGAATTCCAGCTGCACACACTCATTTATATTCTAACGATATATATTTCACGCCGGCCCTGCATAGATTTCTGTCAAAATCTACAAACATTATGCACTAATTGTCTGTTATTCCTTGGAACAGCACAGTTAACATTCGGATCACTACTACACATATGCGGGTAAGTGATGAATTAGGAGGATCAGGATTTTATAGCAAACCTAGCAAATTTAAGGCTGGCTTTGACTGTGGAACATCTGTGAGATTATAGCAAGCGGGAGAGTAAGAAAAAGGAAGCTAACGGTGGGATGCTGACAGAAAGGAAAAACTCGTAATTATTCTACATGTGCTGCGATATAAAAGAGCTACATCGACTAAATGTAGTATGTTAATTTTAGTAACTCCATTTTCAAATAAAAACAAATTGCATATCTGAATATGTCTCGTTAGAAAAGTTAAGTTTTGGAACATTATATACTTGTTTTTTATTTTATTTTTAAAGTGCATACATTACTGCAATGTTCTGTAGCGGAGACAAGCATTCGCTTCCCACGCTTCCAATATGCTATTCCTTCAGAGCACAACTCAAACTGAACTAGAATTGGCAGCCAAGCACTATTTCAGCATTTTCACAGTCACGTCTCAAAATAATGCACGGCGATAAAAATATTTACATATCAGTTAAGCAAAAGGAGACACAGAGCATGACTTCCTTTTTACTTATTTCTGATGGTTGAAAAATTTGAGAAATGTTTATCGGTGCTCACAAAACCGAAATCAACGTTGCACCGGATTAAATAGCATTATTATTAGATTTGCAGGACACGTTTTATTTGCTTTGTGTGAAGACACAAAATATTCATAGAGCACACACAATTCTTCTTTATTTCAGGCTGCGTATGAATGTGCTTTTCAGGAAAATCCAGAACGAAAAATAAAAAGGGTCCAAGACAATATATCAGCGTTCAATTAAATTCATTTGAGTTAATGTAGTTTGAATCTATAAATGTATTTCTATGCTTCCTATTCCGATCAGTAGCTTCTAAATTATCTACGTGTTGATGTTTAAGACGATTCTGATTCTCAACTTTCTGTACTTATTTTATTTGTTATTTTGTTTTTGTTTTTTTATTAAAAAGCTATGCGGTCTACACAAGATATTATGTTAATTTCCAAAATGCAACTGCAAAGTTGATGATGATCTGCAGACAGTGCTGGAATCGTAAAACATTAACCCCAAGGATTAGGAATCATTACATTGATGGTCAACGTGGTAGCGGAAAGGTGATGAAGTTACGCGAGGTGAAGTCTATAAAAATAAACTTTGACAGTCAACTAAAAGATATATTTTTAGAAGCTATGCCATAAAGAAATTGGCACCTAGGAAAATATGACTGTAAAACTGTTCAGGCCTAATTGGTCACAAAGTCTGCTTTTAAAAAAACCTTTGGGGTTAAAGCTGCTGTAGAGATTTTAGTCTGCCCTGTAAATCTCTCGGGATAATAATAATGGTAAGACCACTTTGGTGGTTAATGCAGCCGCTGTAGAGATCTGTGCTTTGCCTAGTCACAATTTGGACTCAAAAAGTAGCATAAAGGGTCAATGTGCCTCCTGATAAGCACATAGGGGGCGATTCCGATTCGGGCCGGAAATCTCTCCGACCGAGCCGGACCCGGAGAGATTTCCGACCGAATCGGACCCGTGCAGCCCGACAGAACGAGTACGATGCGTCTGTATGCTATCGTACTCGATTCGGTCGGACTCCCATTGAAGTCAATGGGAGCCGGTCGTACTAACGCGTACGCAGGCTCCCATTGCCTCAATGGGTGCGAGGCGAACAAGGGCGCCCCCTACAGCGGGTACGCGGCGAAGTGACTCGCGCCGTACACGCACAGGTAGGGGGGACCCATGGGTCCCCCCTGTGTGCAAGTCACGCGGCTACGCGTACAGGGGGTCCGACACGGACCCCGAGTACGGCTCCGACTGCTCTTTCGAGCCGGACGGCGCGTGTCGGTCGGATCTGTGCCGCGGCGCGCATCGTACTTACCCGGCCGGGGAACGTCTCCATTGCGCGGTGCGAGTCGTGTCCGAGCGAGTCGGTCGGTGCGGTTCGACCCGGGAACGAGTCGGTCGGAGCGGTTGGGACGCCCGAACGAGTCAGTCGGCGATTTCGCATCGTACTCGCTCGTCCGGTCGCACGTACGAATCGGTCGGGAAATAGGGGCTCCGAATCGGATCCGGTTAAGCCGAATCCGATTCGGAGCCCTACCGGCCGAGATCGGAATCGGCCCCTAAGTGTAACATGCAGATCACAGATTTTTAGTTTATGTACATAGGTAAGTGGGCTACTAATTTTGTCACAGAGATCGTTTTGTTGCGTGTAGTTAAAAAAATTCTGTCCTTCTAATATAGCTCAGTGAGCTATGAGCCAGCATCAAGGAGCTGCATGCAAACTGCAAGGCCTGGGTTTAAAACCATATTGTTTTTTCTCTATCTGTTGTTATTAAAAGGCTGCTAAAAACGGTTCCTCTGGACAGTAATCAAGTCTTATTACTATGGACATCCCCAAGCACTGCGTTACACTTTAAATCTTGACACTGTGGGGCAGATTTACGATTTTTTTCACCGAGCGCACTGCAACAGCCACAAATGCTGCGCTACGTGAAAGTGAGAGAGGAGGAGAGAACTCTATTTACTAAAATAAGGCACTCTGCTCATATCTCACTAGCGCCGGTGCTGAAATCGGCTGCCATGCGCCACGGAGACACCTTTTCGCCATAGTGCAAGGGTGTCTCCGTAAGTCTAACATAGGTTTTGTACTGGAAGGGAAGGAACCCTTCCAGTACAAAATACTATGCACAGACTCACTTTAACCATTTTCCCACTTTGTATGTGTGCTGTAAAGTGCACCACACATGCAAAGTCAGAAAAGGAAAGAGAAATTAAAGCAATTCTCCTTCCTTGCACCTACTCGAAAAGGGTGCAATTTTCTCATGCTAAACCCAATCTACTTTATTTAGTAAATTGGGTTTAGCGTGAGAAAGTTTTGGTGGCTGCATGGGAACGCCCATGCACCACCCGTGGTACGCCCCCATGGCGCAAAGTAATGCAAAGCAGCGCTAGGCGCAGCTTTACATTACTTTTACATTATTTCTAGCGCTAAACTTAAATTTGGAAATTAACTCAACAAAGAATTCAGCACCTATTTCCTTATAATTATACCAATGTTTCTTGTCACATTAGCCCCTGCAGCAACATTGGCCTATTCCACTTTAGTGAGTAAGTCACGTTAAGAGAGAGGAATGAGTATACTCATCTGACATTATCCATCCACCCTCGATTTCACAAACACAGTAAGCCTAGAAAATGACTTGAACCTTCTAATCTGCACATTACTTTCTACAAAGAAGTCAAATTGGCTTAATTCAGTAGTCCACGACTGGAATGTGGGACAGGAATCTTGCCCCACTTGAGCAGGGTATGTTGTTAGGCTACCATGAGCAGGGTGATTAGTCTATTTCTTCCATGCTTGAACAATTTTGGTTTATTTTTCCCAAAGCTCTGTGCCATCTACGATCAAATCTGCCCCAGATGGTGTCAAATGCGGGGTACTTTATTGGAGAATATTGTGTTTAGAGTCTGTGCACCTCCATCGTAAAACATTTGTCACTAAGCCAGCCATTAACAAATTCAGTGGGGTCTGTATCATTTATGCAGCATATTCAATTTCAGAAAATGTAAGTTCACGTTTCCTCATAATGTCATTATGACTCTAGAGTCTTCTTTTCCACTGTTTCAGAAACAGAAGGGCCCAGATTCCTTGATAAGATGATTGACCAGCTTTCCTTGATGCACTCTGATGTCACACCTGGGGCAGACTGTCCTTGTAAAGGAAGCATGCATTCTAAACCAGGGTTGTTTACGTTCTTGTGATGCTAATTGCACTGGGTGCATTATTGATGCAGAAACAGTATGTGAGGAATCTAGAGCCAAGGGAGTGATAACGAAGCTATTGCAAGTGTATAGTAAAATAACAAAGCTACCTAGGCCATCAGGATGCCTTTGAGCATCTTCCCCTTCTTCAGACACAACATTGACATGAACAATGCTATGAGGAACATTGCTGCCATGCTCACTAGTGGCTCCTGCATCTTTATGAAACCTCTTTATCCTGCACCTCCCTTTGCTCTAATGGGCCCCAGCGTGGTCAATTCTGTAATCTAAAAGCGGCTTAGAGAACTTGGTGGTCTTCTTGGAGGAAATAATGAAGATGTAGAAAATATTGATTGCCTTTTTACTGTCCACCTCTCTCACTTATCAGAAACAACACATACAGGTGCAAATTTCTGATTTCCAGTTGGATTGCATCCTAAGAATTAACCTTAATTGCCTCCACTAGGACACTGTCAGAAATCAGTGGCATGGTTTACCGTAGATACATGATGATATGACATTGAGGAATACAGCATTTTCAAATTCATCAACACCAATGTACAACTCTCACGGATGACAGAGACAACCAACCCAAATTAGGGCAAATTGGTGGCCTTCTTTGAGGAGGTGATGATGTCACTAATCACATTTGTGAAGGCTTTAACTGCCACGAGAAGTTGGATCACCAGTTGGATACAGGGACCAGGTTCCCCCCTGTGGAATGTTTACCATCTGGCTTAAAAAATGTTATGGACAAAATATGGTTGGCGACGAGTCGTCAACAGGACAAACTCCAAGCTGGATCCAAGTCAGGGTTCAACAAAAGGGTGTTGCTGAAGAATAGGGGTTGGAAAAAAATGTCATTAGGTCACTCTGTGTTACTCTTTAATGTCGAGGACTAGGCAAATGTTGTCAATCGCCACATGACGGAATTTTACTTTCATTCAAGTAACGCAATGAAAAGGGGAACAATGTGAGGATCCACCAAATAACCTGGTGAATGCGAGAGAGATATGGCATCCCCTAGCGTGATTTTCAGTAACTAAGAAGTCTTATGTGGGCAGTCACGAGCAGTCACTTTAGAGGGCTCCTTCTCAACTAGATTTTCCATTCGAGAAGCAACTCAAAGTTGAATTTTCGAGTAACTATTGTACCCAAACAGACAGTTCAGGTCGTTTTTAGCGAAACTCATTTTTATTTTACTTTTTTAAACAGGAAGGAAGTGCCACAGAGGCTCCAACTTCCTCTTCCTGTCCAGAAGGCTTCTTCCAGTACTTTGTCCATCCCTTGGTCACTTTTCTTTTGGATTTCGAGTTGAAAAGATCACTATCTTATTTGTCTGTAATCCCTGATGCAAATAGCATTGTAGTTTCAAGAATTGTTTTTGAGAAATCAAAGGAGCTGAAGAACTTTTGGATACGTTTTTTGTTTGATGGAGGGCATGCAGCAGTATTTATTTACCTTTTATGTGTTTCTTCCATTTGTATGTTTGACTGTGGGTGAGCAGAAGTTGCAGTAGGGGCCTATTTTGCATTCACTTTTTTAGTTTTTTTCCAAGGGAAAACGTTTGCGCAGGTTTGGGAGGGTTGGGGGGTCTGGTTTTAAAACTATTATTGAACTTTTCCTGAATTTTCTTCTGTGTTGTTTGGGAATTTGCACTATTATTTTGCTCATTTTACCAAAGGGGCTAGTTTGCCCTCGCAATGGGCCACAGTCAGCCAGTTTTTATTAATAGGCATTGGGATATATATATATATATATATATATATATATATATATATATATATATATATATATATATTATCTACTGGCGGTCGCCAGTAGATAGTTATAGTTACAACCTATTATCCATAGGAAATCTGCGACATTCTATTTGCAATAACGTTGGCGCCGGTTGACGAATCTTCGCGAAAGCTTCCAACTTGTTGGGCGCTCCGGTCCGCTCCTACCCTGAAAGTCTCAGGGTGATACGTCAAGCGGGGCCGAGAAAAGGGGGTCCCAAAACACGTTTCCCCATTCATTTTTCCATAGGAACCTTTAGTCGCAGCTACAGCCCGAACTGCTGAACGGAATTACCCCAAATTTGGCAAAGAGGTAGCCCTTGGTTCAGACTGGTGCCTTTTGCTAAAATGGTGTAAATCCGTTCAGTAGTTCCTGAGAAATTCACAATTAAAATCACATATATATCTATGGGCGCGTCGGATCCGCGTACCCTCCCGATCACGAGCTGCATGCTAATTGGCTGTCAACACTCCAAATCAAGAAGTGTTGGCAGCCATTTTGTCCTCGGTAGAACCGAGGGACAGAAACAAGTGCGCAAAGCGCAAAGGGGGCAGGGTAGAAACACCCTGACCTCTAGGTCTGCTCAGGGGGTCCCACAAGGACCCCTGGGCAGAAAGATATATATATTTTTAAATCGGCAGGGATGCGCTTAGGTGCGCGTATCCCGCCGAGAAAAAAAGAAACAAGTGCGCAAAACGCACAAAGGGGGCAGGGTAGAAACACCCTAACCCCTAGGCCTGCTCAGGGGTCCCACAAGGACCCCTGGGCAAAAAGCATTTAAAAAAAGAAATCGGCAGGATGCGCTCAGGGTGCGCGAATCCTGCCGAAAAAATCGAGCGCGGTCTCCCGCGCTCGATGTTAATTGGCCTCGGGTGGCCCACGTCCCGGGGGCATGGTGGGGGGATAATTTAATGTGTGGGGGCCTCAAGGGCCCCCAAGCCCGGGACCGCCACCCCCGGGGCTTTTTAAAAATGGTGCGGGAGGACTCTGAGCCCTCCCGCAGCCCCGGGACCACCACCTCCCGGGGCTTTTTTAATTAAAAATAAAACCAGTGTGGGGGCTCCAGCCCCCACACGCCCGGGACCGCCACCTCCCGGGGCACTAAACATTTTAATATGGGGGTCCGTTACGGACCCCAAAGCCCCGGGACCACCACCTCCCAGGGCTGTGTACTGAATGGGAGGGGCCGCGCGCCCCCTCCTGGAGCCCTTGATGGCCCTGGGGACCACCACCCCCAGGGCCGGCTCCTGCAGTGTCCCGGGGTGCCTACCCCCGGGACACTGTAGTTTGCTATGGCAGGACGGGAGCCTCGCGGCTTGTCAGCTGCTCCCCATGTGGAACAGCAATGCCGGCTCCCAAGGGACGTGGGGAGCCGGCGGGACTGTGGGGGATTAGGGACCCCCACAGTCCCCAACGAGAGGGCCAGCCCGGGGATGGGGTCCCCGGGCAAGTAGTGGCCCGGGAGGAGCCACGCGGCCCCCTCTCCAAAAAAGAAAAAAAATGGGGAAAAAAATGGAAAGGCCGGCCCGGGGATGGGGTCCCGGGGCCTTAAAATGGCCAGAGGAGGGGGCCACGCTGCCCCCTCAAAATAATAAATATAGAGGCCATGCCCCGGGGATGGGGTCCCCGGGGCCAATACAGGCCCAGGGAAGGGGGCCACGCGGCCCCCTTCCCTGTTTTTTTTTTTTTTGTAATTTAAAAAGGGTAAGGCCCTGGGAGATGGGGTCCCCAGGGCCCAAAAAGAGAAAAAAGGAAGGGGCCACACAGCCCCCTTCAGAGGACAAAAAAAAAAAACGATCGGCCCGCAGGCCCCGCCCCTTCCTTCACCACTCTGCAAACGCGCCCTGGCGCGTTTGCAGAGGGAACAAATCCCCTTGAATACTGGGGGTCCCTGGGGCCAACTAGCCCACCAGGAACCTCCAATATGCGCCAGGGGCTGCGTTGCAGAGACGTGTAGAGAGGCCACACCCCTTTACACCTCTCTGCAACGCAGCTCTGTGGCGCTTTGGAGGTATATGGTGGGCTAGTTGGACTCCGGGGACCCTCAGGATTCAAGGGGACTTAATCCTCAACTTAAAACGCGCCACGGGCGCGTTTGCACAGTGGTGAAGGGAGGGGCGGGGCTTCAGGTGACATGTGTGCAAACAGGCCCCGTGGCGCGTTTTATGATGGGGAATTAAATCCCCTTTAATCCTGAGGGTCCCTGGGGGCCAACTAGCCCAACAGGTACATCCAGAAAGCGCCACAGAGCTGCGTTGCAGAGAGGTGTAAAAGGGTGTGGCCTCTCACACGTCTCTGCAACGCAGCCCCTGGCGCATATTGGAGGTTCCTGGTGGGCTAGTTGGCCCCTAGGGACCCTCAGGATTCAAGGGGACTTCATCCCCAACTTAAAACGCGCAACGGGGCGCGTTTGCACAGATGTCACCTCAGGCCCCGCCCTCCCTTCACCATTGTGCAAATATTCCTCTAAAATCAGCCGAAATACGAATTCCGATTTACTCACCTGTTATCAGGAGAGACCTCAGTGCTGCATCTTTCAGCCCAGTACTGGTCCTGAAAAGTAATTTTAACCGTACTTACCGGTAACTTGAATTTCCTTCATAGGCTAACATTGACTGGTTTCACTTGGAAATTCTTCTAAGTGTGGAGTTTTGGAACTTTAAAATATTCCTCTAAAATCAGCCGAAATACGAATTCCGATTTACTCACCTGTTATCAGGAGAGACCTCAGTGCTGCATCTTTCAGCCCAGTACTGGTCCTGAAAAGTAATTTTAACCGTACTTACCGGTAACTTGAATTTCCTTCATAGGCTAACATTGACTGGTTTCACTTGGAAATTCTTCTAAGTGTGGAGTTTTGGAACTTTAAAATATTCCTCTAAAATCAGCCGAAATACGAATTCCGATTTACTCACCTGTTATCAGGAGAGACCTCAGTGCTGCATCTTTCAGCCCAGTACTGATCCTGAAAAGTAATTTTAACCGTACTTACCGGTAACTTGAATTTCCTTCATAGGCTAACATTGACTGGTTTCACTTGGAAATTCTTCTAAGTGTGGAGTTTTGGAACTTTAAAATATTCCTCTAAAATCAGCCGAAATACGAATTCCGATTTACTCACCTGTTATCAGGAGAGACCTCAGTGCTGCATCTTTCAGCCCAGTACTGGTCCTGAAAAGTAATTTTAACCGTACTTACCAGTAACTTGAATTTCCTTCCATAGGCTAACATTGACTGGTTTCACTTGGAAATTCTTCTAAGTGTGGAGTTTTGGAACTTTAAAATATTCCTCTAAAATCAGCCGAAATACGAATTCCGATTTACTCACCTGTTATCAGGAGAGACCTCAGTGCTGCATCTTTCAGCCCAGTACTGATCCTCAAAAGTAATTTTAACCGTACTTACCGGTAACTTGAATTTCCTTCATAGGCTAAGATTGACTGGTTTTCAGCAAAAAGTTTCAAAGTGTTGATTTTCACAAACTACAAATATTCCTTAAAAATCGCCTGTATGACTTAAACGCATTCTTTCAACTGTTTACAGGAGATGCACCAGTGCTGGATCCAGGATCCAACACTGAGTAAGAAAAAGTAACGATCACAGTTTTTACCTGCTAAGTGAATTTCCTTCCATAGGATAACATTGGTGATTCTATGAGAAAAAGTTTCTAAGTGTCAACTTTTAAAATACAATAATATTCCTTAAAAATCACGACTGTAACCAAAACGCTTTACTCAACTGTTTACAGGAGATGTACCAGGACTGAATCTAGGATCCAGTCCTGTGGTTACAAAAGTAATCCATAAAGTAACTAATTGCATTTAACTAGAAATTCACATTGAGCTGAATGTTGCATTGTGTTTGAAAATGTGTTGCCCATTGCAACAACTGTAACTACTGTACTTAAAAGTCTATTGCCTATCTGCAAAGTATTTAAACTAAAGTAATTCATTCTGAGAAAGTATTTTTGTAATGTAATGTAATTACAATGTAATTTAAAAAATAAAATATGTAAAAAAAAATTGTTTCTAAAAATGTAGTAAATCAGTATGAAAAAAATTAATATAACAATTAATACATTTAAAAATTGTCATTTACAAAACCTTTGAAATTCACTGAAAAAACCGTAGGTTTCAGGCACGTTATAGTTAGAAATTAGCATTTAAAAACCTTTGAAATTCACTGAAAAACCATAGGTTTCAGACACGTTATAGTTACAAATTAGCATTTAAAAACCTTTGAAATTCACTGAAAAACCATAGGTTTCAGACACGTTATAGTTACAAATTAGCATTTAAAAAACCTTTGAAATTCACTGAAAAACCATAGGTTTTAGGGACAGTTATAGTTACTTGGACATTGCACTCGTACAAAACCCGTGAAATTCCCCGTTATAGTTAGTTCAGCTAACTATAACTCACGCCCGCAATGCACTGCTGATGACGTCACATATTACATCACTCATGACATGGTCAGTGACATCACTGATGACATCACTGATGACATCTCAAATGACATCACTGATGACATCATCCACGTGATAATCTGATGCACCTCCTCACACCCTAATATAACCTTTGATACACCCACTCTAAATTACAGACTGCCATTCGCAAAACCATAGACACTCCAACACCAATAACTACATACCCACTCACTGATTCTTAGGTCTACACACACACATCCACTCACTCACCCGTACAGTCACTCATACTTACGGTCACTCAGTACAGGACTATCATATGCACTCTTACTCCTATATAGACACTCAAACAACGCCACTCATCCATAGAGATACTCACACACCTAGTCAGTCATGCAAATAATTAAACACACTGCCATTTACTCACCTATACAGTTATACACACACCAGCTCACTTACTCATACAAATAGTAGCACATTGTTACGCTCTTATACAATCACTGATACAAGCACACAATCATCCATACAGCCACTATCACAATCACTCACTCTTGCTTATAGCTATTTATATACTCCAACACACATATATAATGCCTTTCACATATGTAGTTACTCACACATGTACCACTGGGACATACATTCACTCACTAACACACTCTACACACACTTACCCACCCATACAGTCTATCACAGATGCACTCTTGAAACCATCCACCCAGTGAATCACCCACTCACACATCTATGCACAGAGTTGCACACACCCTCCCACACAAACACTCAGGCACCCATACAGATACTCAGACAAGCATTCAATAACTCATATAGACACTCATGTAGCTATTCACAAACACATGCAGCCACTTACACAGCAACAGACAGACGGATACAGACATTCACCCAGTTTAGTCACTAACCCATGCATTCAGTAAGATACGTTAAATCACTCACTTATACAGTCAGTCATGCACCTACTAAATCATCCATACAGACACTTACACACCCACTCATTCTTCAATACGTCTTTTCCTATATATATTAAAAATATTTAAACTTTACAGAAACACACAGTCACTGGATGATGTCATCAGTGATGTCATTTGAGATGTCATCAGTGATGTCATCAGTGATGTCACTGACCATGTCATGAGTGATGTAATATGTGACGTCATCAGCAGTGCATTGCGGGCGCGAGTTATAGTTAGCTGAACTAACTATAACGGGGAATTTCACGGGTTTTGTACGAGTGCAATGTCCAAGTAACTATAACTGTCCCTAAAACCTATGGTTTTTTCAGTGAATATATATATATATATATTACAGAACACCTCCCATTCTAAATGGGCAGAGAGCACGCACACGAAGCTGCAAGGTAAAAAGCGTCTTTATTGCATCCGGCCTTCCTCAGCCCGGAAAGCTAAGAGAGATGCGTTTCGGCTGACACAGCAGCCTTTATCAATCTAGTTTGGTGCCATTTCTAAAACCATTTAATATACTGACACAATCATGAACATGAAAAAATATATGTGTATCATGAACATAAAAGAAATACAACTCCTAGTAAAGAACAGTAAATCTACCATCCTATACACAGTGTACAAATGGAATACAATTATGATGTTTAAGAATTGCGAATCACAGCAATAGTAATCTTGGACTAACTGAACTTTCACACTCGAATTGTGTTTGCGTGCAAATGCACTAATAAGTTCAATGATAAAGAGCTAGCCCAAAATATATTAATATTGGGGGCTAAATTGTAGACCATACACTAGAATCTATAAATCCAGGTAATGTCAATTTTTAAAAAAAAAGAACAGCATGAGCCGAACTATAATGTTGGCGCATTTAACAGTGGCGTGTATATTTGAACTTGAAGGTAAATTACGGTAAGAGGATACGCGTGTCGGCTCCGCATCCAGCATATGAAGTGCAAAGTGCACTTTATGAGCTACGGCTTGAACTATCAACAAATACAATATTATATATATATATATGTGTGTGTATATTCACTGAAAAAAACATAGGTTTCAGAGACGTTATAGTTAGAAATTAGCATTTAAAAAACCTTTGAAATTCACTGAAAAAAACACAGGTTTCAGGGACGTTATAGTTAGAAATTAGACTTTAAAAAACTAGAAATTCACTGAAAAAAACACAGGTTTCAGGGACGTTATAGTTAGTTGGACATTTCACTCGTACAAAACCAGAGAAATTCGGCCGTTATAGTTAGTTGAGCTAGCCATAACTCGCGGCCCCGCAATGCACTGCTGATGACATCACATATTACATCATTCATGACATGGTCAGTGACATCACTGATGACATCGCAAATGACATCACTGATGACATCATCCAGTGACTATGTGTTTCTGTAAAGTTTAAATATGTTTTATATATATATGGCAAGGTGTATTGAAGAGTGAGTGGGTGTATAAGTGTCTGAATGGATGATTTAGTAGGTGCGTAACTGACTGTATAAGTGAGTGATTAAACGTGTCTTACTGAATGCATGGGTGAGTGATTAAACTGTGTTGATGTCTGTATCAGTCTGTCAGTTGGTGTGTAAGCGGCTGCATGGGTTGGTGAGTAGCTACTGGAGTGACTATATGGGTTATTGATTGGTTGCCTGAGTATCTGTATGGGTGCCTGAGTGTCTGTGTAGGTGGTTGGGGGATATGTGACTGTGCATAGATGTGTGAGTGGGTGATTCACTGGGTGTATGGGTTCAAGAGTGCATCTGTAAAGGGCTGTATGGGTGGGTGAGTGTTTGTATGGGTGTGTTGGTGAGTGAATGGATGTCTCAGTGGTACATGTGTGAGTAACTACATATGTGAAAGGCAGTATATGTGAGTGTTGGAGTATATAAATGACTGTATGTGAGAGTGAGTGATTGTGAGAGTGGCTGTATTGATGAGTGTGTGCTTGTATCAGTGATTGTATAAGAGAGTAAGTATGTGTTAGTATCTGTATAAATAAGTGAGGTGGTGTGTGTATAACTGTATAGGTGAGTAAATGGGAGTGTGATTGATTCTTTGCATGACTGACTAGGTGTGTGAGTAACTCCATGGATGAGTGGTGGTGTGTGAGTGTCTGTATAGGTGTATGAGTGCAAACGATAGTGCTGTATTGATGATCGACTGAATGTATGAGTAACTGTATGGGTGAATGAGTGGATGTGTGTGTAGACTTAGGAATCAGTGAGTGGGTATGTAGTAACTGGTATTGGTGTGTCTATGGTTTCGAAAATGGTAGTCTGTATTTTAGAGTGGGTGTATCAAAGGTTATATTAGGGGGTGAGGAGGTGTGTGAGATTATCACCTGGTTGATGTCATCAGTGATTTAATCAGTGATGTCATTTGAGATGTCATCACTGATGTCACGGACCATGTCATGAATGATGTCATATGTGATGTCATCAGCAGTGCATTGCGGGGCCACGAGTTATGGTTAGCTCAACTAACTATAACGGCCGAATTCCTCTGGTTTAGTATGAGTGAAATGTCCAACTAACTATAACATCCCTGAAACCTGTGGTTTTTTCAGTGAATTTCTAAGGTTTTTTAAATGCTAATTTCTAACTAAAACGCCTCTGAAACCTATGGTTTTTTCAGTGAATTTCAAAGGTTTTTTAAATGCGAATTTCTAACTATGCCTACAGAGGTAGGACATGTGCAGAAAGAGGAAGAAAGGCGCAGAAAGAAGCAAGAGAAATGCAGAAAGAGGCAATAGAGGTCCAGAAAGACAAAGAAAGGTGCAGAAAGAAGCAAGAGATATGCAGAAAGAACCAACAAAGGTGTAGAAAGTGGCCTTGTTGCAAAGTCATCCTGTGCCCCCAACATTTTGCTGACTGGTACTGGTAGTAACTGACTCTGACTAACCAGGCCCTGAGCCAGTGCTATGCTGAAAGACACTTAGAATACAGTCAAAACACCTACATACACTAGGGTACACTATGGGTTGTGGTACCCCTGTGCTTGGCATGACCTCCCATGTAAGGCCCTAGTACATAATAGGGCAGGGGGATTAAAACTACCTCTAAGTCAGAGGTGCAGAAAGAAGCAAGAGAAGTGCATAAAGAAGCAACAGAGATGCAGAAAGGGGGAAGTGGGGTGGAGAAAGAGGCAATAGGGAAACAGAAAGAAACAAGAGAGGTGGAGAAAGAAAGAAAAGAAGTGCAGAAAGAAGCAACAGAGTTACAGAAAGAGGCAAGAGGAGTGCAGAAAGAGGGAAGAGAGGTACAGAAAGGGGCATGAGTGGTGCAGAAAGATGACAGAGAAGTGCAGAAAGAAGCAAAAGAGGTGCAGAAAGAGGCAAGAGGGGTCTGACTGACTGAAAATATTTGTAAAGCGCACTACTGCTGAGGCGTCTTGGCGCTGGGTGATGTGCAACAACAGTGGCCATCAAGTTCAGGGTTGGGAAAAGAGCCATGTTTTAATTTCCCTCCTGAAGACCGATCTGTTTGGCAGAAATCTCAGGTGTGTGGGCAGAGAATTCCAAAGTTTGGATGCTAGGAAAGAAAAGCGTTTACCTCCACACCTTACTCTCTTTATCTTTGGAAGTTGTACTAAACCAAGGGAGGCTGATCTTAAAGATCGTGACGGTACATATCGAGAAAACAAGGTTTGTATGTCCTTGGATCCACCACCGAACAAGGCTTTGTGCACCATGCATAAGGTCTTAAAATCAACACGTCGCCGTACTGGGAGCCAGTGAAGTTGTTTTATGCTGGTCGATGTAGGGTGGTGTTTAGGTATATTGAGCAGTAATCTAGCTGCCGCGTTCTGAATTGACTGCAGTTTGGAAAATTGAGCAGCATTTGCTCCTAGGTAGAGAGCATTACAATAGTCAATTCTGGATAGAATCGTGGCTACTACCACTGTTTTCCTCAAGGAAAGCGGAATAAAAGGAAGAATCTTCCTCAGACCTTTCAGCATAAAGAAGGAAGCTGATGAGACTTGGTTGGTCTGGGGAGCCCAGGAAAGATCTTTATCTACCAAAAGACCGAGGTTCCTGACTTTTTTGACCGGAGCCGGACAGGTACCGGCTACATTTGGCCACATAATTGGTTCCAGACCGAGATTTTCTGGCCAAACTCAATCACCTCGGTTTTATCTATGTTAAGCTTTAAGAAATTAGCATTCATCCAGGTCATCAGAGCAGAGATACAATCACAGAATTGGGCTGCCATAGCATCCACTGGCTGTGTTACCGACACTATAAGCTGCGTGTCATCAGCATAAGACACCAGCGTAAAGCCGTAACTTTTTATTAATCTAGCCAGAGGAGCTACATATATATTGAAAAGCGTATGGGATAAGGACGAGCCCTGTGGGACTCCACCAGGGAGTGTGAATTCCTCGGACTGATATCCATCCCAAAATACCACTTGTTCCCTAGACGATAGGAAGGAAGAGAGGAGGGCAAGAGCTGTGCCATTGATACCTACATCCTGCAGAAAGAGGCTAGTGAGGTGCAGAAAGAAGAAAGAAATGTGCAGAAAGAGGCAAGAGAGGTGCAGAAAAAGGCAAGAGATGTGCAGAAAAAGGGAAGAAGGCTGCAGAAAGAAGCAAGAGAAGAGCAGAAACAGGCAGGTGAGGTGCAGAAGGAGGCAAGAGAACTGCAGAAAGAGGCACGAGAGTTGCAGAAACAGGCAAAAGGGGTGCAGAAAGAGGGAACAGGTGAGCAGACAGAGGCAAGAGAGGTGCAGAAAGAGGAAAGAGGCAAGAGGGATGCAGAAATTTGCAACAGAGGTGTAGAAAGAAGCAAGAGCAGTGCAGAAAGAACCAACAGAGGTGCAGAAAAAGGCAAGAGGGGTACAGAAAGAGGCACTGCTGAGCCTGAGGTCAGTTCAAAAGTAGCCCTGTGTGTGCAAAAAGAGGCAACAGAGGTGTAGAAAGAAGCAAGAGAAGTGCAGAAAGAGGCAAGTGAGGTGCAGAAAGAAGCAAGAGCAGTGCAGAAAGAAGCAAGAGGGGTACAGAAAGAGGCAGGAGGGATGCAGACAGAAGGAAGAGAAGTGCAGAAAGAAGCAACAGAGGTGCAGAAACAGGCAAGAGAACTGCAGAAAGAGGGAAGAGGGGTGCAGAAAGAGGCCCGAGGGATGCAAAAAGAAGCAAGAGAGGTGCAGAAAGAAGCAAGAGAAGTGCATAAAGAAGCAACAGAGATGCAGAAAGGGGGAAGTGGGGTGGAGAAAGAGGCAAGAGGGATACAGAAAGAAACAAGAGAGGTGCAGAAAGAAACAAAAGAAGGGCAGAAAGAAGCAACAGAGGTACAGAAAGAGGCAAGAGGAGTGCAGAAAGAGGGAAGAGGGGTGCAGAAAGAGGCACGAGGGGTGCAGAAAGAGGCAAGAGGGATGCAGAAAGAAGCAAGAGAGGTGCATAAAGAAGCAAGAGTAGTGCAGAACGATGCAACAGAGGTACAGAAAGAGGCAAGAGGGGTGCAAAAAGAGCGTAGAGGGGTGCAGAAAGAGGGAAGAGGAGTGGAGAAAGAGACAAGAGAGGTGCAGAAAGAAGCAACAGAGGTGCAGAAAGAGGGAAGAGGGATGGAGAAAGAGGCAATGGGGTGCAGAAAGAAGCAAGAGAGGTGCGGAAAGTAACAAAAGAAGTGCAGAAAGAAGGAACAGAGGTGCAGAAAGAGAAGAGGGGTGCAGAAAGAGGTACAAGGGTACAGAAAGAAGCAAGAGAGGAACAGAAAGATGCTAGATAAGTGCAGAAAGAAGCAACAGAGATGCAGAAAGAGGGAAGAGGGGTGGAGAACTAGGCAAGAGAAGGACAAAAAGAAGCAACAGACATGCAGAAAGGGGGAAGAGGGTGCAGAAAGAAGCAATAGAGGTGCAGAAAGAAACAAAATAAGTGCAGAAAGAAGGAACATAGGTGCAGAAATAGGCAAGAGGGGTGCAGAAAGAGGCAAGTGAGGTGCAGAAAGAAGCAAGAGATGTGCAGAAAGAGGCAAGAGAGGTGCAGAAATAGGCAAGAGATGTGCAGAAAAAGGGAAGAAGGCTGCAGAAAGAAGCAAGAGAAGAGCAGAAACAGGCAGGTGAGGTGCAGAAGAAGGCAAGAGAACTGCAGAAAGAGGCACGAGAGTTGCAGAAACAGGCAAAAGGGGTGCAGAAAGAGGGAACAGGTGAGCAGACAGAGGTAAGAGAGGTGCAGAAAGAGGAAAGAGGGGTACAGAAAGAGGCAAGAGGGATGCAGAAATTTGCAACAGAGGTGCAGGAAGAAGCAAGAGCAGTGCTGAAAGAACCAACAGAGGTGCTGAAAAAGGCAAGAGGGGTACAGAAAGAGGCACTGCTGAGCCTGAGGTCAGTTTAAAAGTAGCCCTGTGTGTGCAAAAAGAGGCAACAGAGGTGTAGAAAGAAGCAAGAGAAGTGCAGAAAGAGGCAAGTGAGGAGCAGAAAGAAGCAAGAGCAGTGCAGAAAGAAGCAAGAGGGGTACAGAAAGAGGCAGGAGCGATGCAGACAGAAGGAAGAGAAGTGCAGAAAGAAGCAACAGAGATGCAGAAACAGGCAAGAGAACTGCAGAAAGAGGGAAGAGGGGTGCAGAAAGAAGCAAGAGAAGTGCATAAAGAAGCAACAGAGATGCAGAAAGGGGGAAGTGGGGTGGAGAAAGAGGCAAGAGGGATACAGAAAGAAACAAGAGAGGTGCAGAAAGAAATAAAAGAAGGGCAGAAAGTACAGAAAGAGGCAAGAGGAGTGCAGAAAGAGGGAAGAGGGGTGCAGAAAGAGGCCCGAGGGGTGCAGAAAGAAGCAAGAGGGATGCAGAAAGAAGCAAGAGAGGTGCATAAAGAAGCAAGAGTAGTGCAGAACGATGCAACAGAGGTACAGAAAGAGGCAAGAGGGGTGCAAAAAGAGGCCCGAGGAATGCAAAAAGAAGCAAGAGAGGTGCATAAAGAAGCAACAGAGATGCAGAAAGGGGGAAGTGGGGTGGAGAAAGAGGCAAGAGGGATACAGAAAGAAACAAGAGAGGTGCAGAAAGAAATAAAAGAAGGGCAGAAAGAAGCAACAGAAGTACAGAAAGAGGCAAGAGGAGTGCAGAAAGAGGGAAGAGCGGTGCAGAAAGAGGCACGAGGGGTGCAGAAAGAAGCAAGAGGGATGCAGAAAGAAGCAAGAGAGGTGCATAAAGAAGCAAGAGTAGTGCAGAACGATGCAACAGAGGTACAGAAAGAGGCAAGAGGGGTGCAAAAAGAGCATAGGGGGTGCAGAAAGAGGGAAGAGGAGTGGAGAAAGAGACAAGAGAGGTGCAGAAAGAAGCAACAGAGGTGCAGAAAGAGGGAAGCGGGATGGAGAAAGAGGCAATGGGGTGCATAAAGAAGCAAGAGAGGTGCGGAAAGTAACAAAAGAAGTGCAGAAAGAAGGAACAGAGGTGCAGAAAGAGAAGAGGGGTGCAGAAAGAGGTACAAGGGTACAGAAAGAAGCAAGAGAGGAACAGAAAGACGCTAGATAAGTACAGAAAGAAGCAACAGACATGCAGAAAGGGGGAAGAGGGTGCAGAAAGAAGCAAGAGAGGTGCAGAAAGAAACAAAATAAGTGCAGAAAGAAGGAACAGAGGTGCAGAAATAGGCAAGAGGGGTGCAGAAAGAGGCAAGGGATGTGCAGAAAGAGGCAAGAGAGGTGCAGAAATAGGCAAGAGATGTGCAGAAAAAGGGAAGAAGGCTGCAGAAAGAAGCAAGAGAAGAGCAGAAACAGGCAGGTGAGGTGCAGAAGAAGGCAAGAGAACTGCAGAAAGAGGCACGAGAGTTGCAGAAATGGGCAAAAGGGGTGCAGAAAGAGGGAACAGGTGAGCAGACAGAGGCACGAGAGGTGCAGAAAGAGGAAAGAGGGGTACAGAAAGAGGCAAGAGGGATGCAGAAATTTGCAACAGAGGTGCAGGAAGAAGCAAGAGCAGTGCTGAAAGAACCAACAGAGGTGCAGAAAAAGGCAAGAGGGGTACAGAAAGAGGCACTGCTGAGCCTGAGGTCAGTTTAAAAGTAGCCCTGTGTGTGCAAAAAGAGGCAACAGAGGTGTAGAAAGAAGCAAGAGAAGTACAGAAAGAGGCAAGTGAGGAGCAGAAAGAAGCAAGAGCAGTGCAGAAAGAAGCAAGAGGGGTACAGAAAGAGGCAGGAGGGATGCAGACAGAAGGAAGAGAAGTGCAGAAAGAAGCAACAGAGATGCAGAAACAGGCAAGAGAACTGCAGAAAGAGGGAAGAGTGGTGCAGAAAGAGGCCCGAGGGATGCAAAAAGAAGCAAGAGAGGTGCAGAAAGAAGCAAGAGAAGTGCATAAAGAAGCAACAGAGATGCAGAAGGGGGAAGTGGGGTGGAGAAAGATGCAAGAGGGATACAGAAAGAAATAAGAGAGGTGCAGAAAGAAATAAAAGAAGGGCAGAAAGAAGCAACAGAAGTACAGAAAGAGGCAAGAGGAGTGCAGAAAGAGGGAAGAGGGGTGCAGAAAGAGGCACGAGGGGTGCAGAAAGAAGCAAGAGGGATGCAGAAAGAAGCAAGAGAGGTGCATAAAGAAGCAAGAGTAGTGCAGAACGATGCAACAGAGGTACAGAAAGAGGCAAGAGGGGTGCAAAAAGAGCGTAGGGGTTGCAGAAAGAGGGAAGAGGAGTGGAGAAAGAGACAAGAGAGGTGCAGAAAGAAGCAACAGAGGTGCAGAAAGAGGGAAGAGGGATGGAGAAAGAGGCAAGGGGTTGCAGAAAGAAGCAAGAGAGGTGCGTAAAGTAACAAAAGAAGTGCAGAAAGAAGGAACAGAGGTGCAGAAAGAGGCAAGAGGAGTGCAGAAAGAGAAGAGGGGTGCAGAAAGAGGTACACGGGGTGCAGAAAGAAGCAAGGGAGGAACAGAAAGACGCTAGATAAGTGCAGAAAGAAGCAACAGAGATGCAGAAAGAGGGAAGAGGGGTGGAGAACTAGGCAAGAGAAGGACAGAAAGAAGCAACAGACATGCAGAAAGGGGGAAGATGGTGCAGAAAGAAGCAAGAGAGGTGCAGAAAGAAACAAAATAAGTGCAGAAAGAAGGAACAGAGGTGCAGAAAGAGGCAGGAGGAGTGCAGAAATAAGGAAGAGGGGTGCAGAAAGAGGCAAGAGAGGTGCAGAAAGAGGGAAGAAGTGTGCAGAAGTGGCAAGAGGGGTGCAGAAAGAGGGAAGAGGGGTGTGAAAGAGGCACAAGGGGTGCAGAAAGAAGCAAGAGGGGTTGCAGAAAGAAGCAAGAGAGGTGCAGAAAGAAACAAAAGAAGTGCAGAAAGAAGCAACAGAAATGCAAAAAGAGGCATGAGAGGCGCAGAATGAAGCAAGAGTGGCTTGCACACCATTAGTACCACTTTAACACCCACAATTAGCAATAAGTAACAGGTGACCATTCTAGGTTTACAAAGGACCTTCCACCATGCTGTAACACTTGTTGCTGCATTTTTGGTAACGTTAGAGCCACTTGAGCTAGAAACAAGGCTTTTTTTGTTCAAATCTGCAGATTAGGCAGCAGATGATGAATTATGTGGCTAATACGGAAAATGTATAATTGTGCGAAAGTTGGTGCAGACAAACAGTCACATCATTCCAGTGGCCCTGCTCATTCCTCTGACTAGGTTCAGAAGTGCTCCTCAGTAATTCCTTCTTTTTTTTGTCTTATTGAGTTCATAGTTTAGCTTCTATGGAAACGAGGAAGACTAAACCTGAGGTTACCACTCCGCAACACAGACTACCATACTACATAATTACTCTCCGTAACACATAATCCCACTCTACATAATTCCTATACGCTAAATACCATATACTTTCTATCCACATAATTTCCCTGCACAACATACCACATAATTCCACTACACACAACCTACATCCACTCCACTCCAAGAAACATTAATAAAACACTTTTGGATTTACAACGCTAATAGCTTCAACTCTTGCAAATGCGAGACCTATTACATTACAAATGCTTCTTTAACTGGTAGTCGCTTTTGCAGAGTGGTGGAGAAAGGGGGCTGGGCCTCCAACCAGCGCTCAGGAATTCCGCTGCGTTGGACTTACAGGAGGTACCAGGAGGGCTACTTGGCTGCCAAAGTCCATCAGGAGTAAAGTGGACTTCATCCCCAACCAGTACTGTGCCAGGAGGCGCGTTTGCAGAGTGGTGGAGAAAGGTGAGCGTGGCCTCCGAAGACCTCTTAGCAATCCTACAGTGTGGGATTTACTGGAGGTAGCAGGAGGGGTAGTTAGCTCCTAAGGTCAACCTTGGGGGCCAACTACCTCTCCTATTACCTCCAGTAAGTCCGACACAGCAGGAATGCTAAGTTCACATAGCAGGCCATGCCCACTTTCCCCACCACTCTGCAAACACACTTCCTGGCGCGCTCTTGGATGGGGATTAAAGTCCCCTTCACTGCTGGGGGTCCATAGAAGCCAAGTACCCTACCTGATACCTCCAGTATGCCCCAGATAGTGGGATAGTGGAGAGGTGGACACAAGCCACGCCCCCTTTCTCCACCACTCTGCAAACGCACCTCCTGGTGCGTTCTGGGTTGGGAAATTAAGTCCCCTTGAATCCTGAGGGACCCGGGGGCCAACTAGCCCACCAGGTACCTCCAGTAAGCCCCATGCAGCTGGATTGCTGAGAGTGGTCTGTGGCCACGCCCCCTTTTTACACCACTCTGCAAACACGCCTCCTGGTGCACTGCTGCTTGGGGGATGAAGTCCACTTCAGTCCTGAGGTCCTCAGGACACAAGAGGACCTCATTGCCCCACCAGCAGTGCACCAAGAGGCACGTTTGCAGAGTGGTGTAAAAAGGGGTGTGGCCTTGAACCACCTCTCAGCAATCCCACTGTGTGGGGCTTACTAAAGCTACCTGGTGGGCTAGTTGGCCCACAGGGACCCTCAGGAATGAAGGGAACTTAATCCCCCAATTTAGAGCATGCCCGGGGGCGCGTTTGCAGAATGGTGCAGGGAGGGGGCGGGGCCTCCGGCAGATGCCGCCTTTTCTTTTTTTATATATATTTTTAGAAGGGGGGCAGTGTTGCCCCCCTTCTTATAGTATTTTTTGGGCCCTGGGGACCCCATCCCCCAGGGCCTGAGCATTTAAAAAAAAAAAAATACGGGAAGTGGGCCGCGTGGCCTCCCTTCCCTGGGCCACTATTGGCCCTGGGGACCCCATCCCCTGGGGCCTGGCCAGCCTGCTTTTTTTGAGGAGGAGGGCCATGTGGCCCCCCTCCTGAGGTCAATTATGGCCCCGGGGACCCCATCCCCCGGGGCCTAGCCTCATTTTTTTTTATTTTCATGGGAGGGGGGCTGCGTGGCCCCCCTCCTGTGGGCCACTTCTGGCCCCGGGGACCCCATCCCCCGGGGCCAGGCCAGCCTGTTTTTTTTTAGGAGGGGGACCGTGAGGCCCCCTCCTGAGGCCAATTATGGCCCTGGGGACCCCATCCCCCAGGGCCGGCCTTGCGCTTTAAAAAAAAAAATTATATATTAAATTAAAGGGGAGGGGGGCCAAGTGGCCCCCCTCCCAGGCCACTTATGGCCCCGGGGACCCCATCCCCTGGGGCCTGGCATCTTTTTAAAACTTTTTAAATTTTTTTAATTAGGGGAGGGTGTCGCGTGGCCCCCTCCCCTGGGCCACTATTGGCCCTTGGGACCTCATCCCCCTGAGCCTGGCCTCTTTTTAAAAAATGTTTAATTAGGGGACAGGGCCAGGTGGCCCCCTCCTGGGCCACTTCTGGTCCCGGGGACCCCATCCCCCGGGGCCGGTTCTGAAGTTGGGGACCGTGGAGGGAGCCCCAATGCCCCCACGGTCCCTGCTGGCTCCCCGCCTCAGCGGGAGCCGGCATTGCTTTTGGGCAAGGGGAGCTGCTAACATGCAGCTCCCCTTGTCCAAAGCAATCTGCTTTGCTTCTTGGAAGCGAGAGCAGGTTTCCTGCTCTCACTTCCAAGAAGCAAAGCAGTGTTTGCTATGGCAGGGCGGGAGCCGTGCTCCCGCCCTCCCATAGCAAATGGCAATGTCCTGGGGTGGGCACCCCGGGACATTGCAGGAGCCGGCCCTGGGGGGTGGCGGTCTCCAGGGCCATCGAGGGCTCCAGGAGGGGGGCCACGCGGCCCCCTCGTAAATTATGAGCAAAGCCCTGGGGAGGTGGTGGTCCCTGGGCTGTGGGGGCCCCCACGGGCCCCCACACCATAATTATAAATTGCCCCCAGGACCTGGCCCACCCGGGGGCTTAAAACAAACGAAGCGTGGGAGCCCGCGCTTCGTTTTTTATTTTTTTTTCGGCTTTATTCGCGAACCCAGTGCGAATTCGTCCAATTTTTTTTTTTATTAAATGCTTTTTTTGCCCCTGGGGTCCTTGTGGGACCCCCTGAGCAGGCCTAGGGGGTCAGGATATTTCTACCCTGCCCCCTTTTCTTGGTTTTTTATTTTTTTCCTACTGTTTTCTTGTGACTCGGTTACTGAGAATCAGAATGAAGCTCGTGCTCGGGAGGATTCACGGCTCCTCCTCGGTGCTCAGATATCGATATTTTTATTTTTTTAATTTCTCAGGAACTGCTGAACGGATTTGCACCATTTTAAAAAAAGGTCGCTTTCTGAACCAAGAGCTACCTTATTGCCAAATTTGGTGTAATTCCGTTCAGCAGTTCGGGCTGTAGCCTGTTCCAAAATTCCTATGGAAATTAACATGGGGAAAACATGTTTTGGGACCCCCCTTTTTTCTCGGCCCCCGCTTGACAAATCACCCCCAAACTTTCAAGACAAGAGCTGACCTGAGCTGGTCATTAGTTTGGAAAATTTCATGAAGATTCGTCAAACGGCGCTAAAGATATTGGCAAAAGAAAAAACGCTTTTTGAATAGAAACAAGTTCCTAACTCTAACTACCTACTGGCAACCGCCAGTAGGTAATATATATATATATATATATATATATATATATATATATATATATATATATACAGAACCCGGTGAAGGTAGAAGCTGTCAATCAGGGCGGTCCATGCTCGGGGTACCGGAAACCCCGCAATATGCCTAAACAAACTTCTGTAATCCCAGAAAATGGCACGGACACCTTGGAAAGTTGCAGCAAAATTCTTTAATGACTGCACAAGCAACGCGTTTCAGCTTACGCCTTGATCACGCTGCGTTGCTTGTGCAGTCATTAAAGAATTTTGCTGCAACTTTCCAAGGTGTCCGTGCTGTTCTGGGATTACAGAAGTTTGTTTAGGCATATATATATATATATATATATATATATATATATATATATATATATATATATATATATATATATATATATATATATACTGAAGAAACCATAGGTTTCAGGGACGTTATAGTTAGTTGGACATTTCACTCATACAAAACCTGAGAATTTGAGCTGTTATAGTTAGTTGAGCTAACTATAACTCGTGCCCCCGCAATGCACTGCTGATGATGTCATATATTACATCATTCATGACATGGTCAGTGACATCACTGATGACATCTCAAATGACATCACTGATGACATCATCCAGTGACTGTGTGTTTCTGTAAAGTTTAAATATGTATTATAAATATATATGCGAATGTGTATTGAAGTATGAGTGGGTATTTGAGTGTCTGAATAGATGATTTAGTAGGTGCGTGACTGACTATATAAGTGAGTGATTAAACATTTCTGACTGAATGCATGGGTTAGTGACTAAACTGTGTAAATGTCTGTATCAGTCTGTCAGTTGGTGTGTAAGCGGCTGCATGGATTGCTGAGTAGCTACATGAGTGTCTATATGGGTTAATTATTGGTTGTCAGAGTATCTGTATGGGTGCCTGAGTGTCTGTGTGGGTGGGTGGGGGGTGTGACTCTGTGCATAGATGTGTGAGTGGGTGATTCACTGGGTGTATGGGTTCAAGAGTGCATCTGTGAAGAGCTGTATGGGTGGGTGAGTGTGTGTATGGGTGTGCTGGTGAGTGAATGTATGTCTCAGTGGTACATGTGTGAGTAACTGCATATGTGAAGGGCAGTATATGTGAGTGTTGGAGTATATAAATGACTATACGTGAGAGTGAGTGATTGTGAGAGTGGCTGTATGGATGAGTGTGTGCTTGTATCATTGATTGTATAAGAGAGTAAGTATGTGTTATTACCTGTATGAATAAGTGAGGTGGTGTGTGTATAACTGTATAGGTGAGTAAATGGGAGTGTGATTGATTCTTTGCATGACTGACTAGGTGTGTGAGTAACTCTATGGATAAGTGGCGATGTGTGAGTGTCTGTATAGGTGTATGAGTGCAAATGATAGTGCTGTATTGATGAGTGACTGCATGTGTGAGTGACTGTATGGGTGAATGAGTGGACGTGTGTGTAGACCTAAGAATCAGTGACTGGGTATGTAGTAACTGGTATTGGTGTGTTTATGGTTTCGAAAATGGTAGTCTGTATTTTAGAGTAGGTGTATCAAAGCTTATATTAGAGTGTGAGGAGGTGCATCAGATTATCATGTGGATGATGTCATCAGTGATGTCGTCAGTGATGTCATTTGAGATGTCATCAGTGATGTCATCAGTGATGTCACTGACCATGTCATGAATGATATAATATCTGACGTCATCAGCAGTGCATTGCAGGGGTGCGAGTTATAGTTAGCTCAACTAACTATAACGGCCGAATTTCTCAGGGTTTGTACGAGTGAAATGTCCAACTAACTATAACGTCCCTGAAACCTATGGTTTTTCAGTGAATTTCTATGTTTTTTAAATGCTAATTTCTAACTATAACGCCCCTGAAACCTATGATTTTTTCAGTGAATTTCAAAGGTTTTTTAAATGTTAATTTCTAACTATAACATAGCAGTCGGGTTTGCAGAGTGGTGGAGAAAGGTGAGCGTGCCCTCCAAACACCTTTTAGCAATCCCACTGTGTGGGATTTACTGGAGGTAACATAAGGGGTAGTTAGCCCCCAACGTCAACCTTGGGGGCCAACTACCCCTTTTATTACCTCCAGTAAGTCCCACACAGCAGGATTGCTAACTTGTTATATCAGGCCCGCCCCCTCCCTGCACCGCTGTGCAAACGCGCCCCCTGGCACGTTGTAAGTTGGGGGATTAAGGCCCCTTGAATCCTGAGGGTCCCTGGGGGCCAACTAGCCCACCATGTACCTCCAGTAAGCGCCACAGAGCTGCGTTGCAGAGAGGTGTTCCGAGGCCACACCCCTTTTTACACCACATTACAAACGCGGCTCCCCGCGGGCCCCCGCTATATAATTCGGGCATGCCCCCGGGACCTGGCCCACACGGGGGCTTAACAATAACGAAGCGCGGGAGTCCGCGCTTCTTTTTATTTATTATTTCTCGGCGGGATTCGCGACCCCAGCGTGAATTTGGCCGATTTTTTTTTTTTTATGTTTTTTTTGGGCCTGTGGGTCCTTGTGGGACCCCCTGAGCAGGCCTAGGGGGTCAGGGTGTTTCTACCCTGCCCCCTTTTCTTCATTTTTCACTTTGTTTCACCCTTTTTCTTGTGACTCGGTTACCGAGTCACAAGATGGCTGCCAACACTTCCTGGTTTGGAGTGTTGGCAGCCAATCAGAGTGAAGCTTGTGCCTGGGAGGGTTCGCGAACCCTCCTCGGTGCTCAGATATCGATATTTTTCTTTTTTAAATTTCTCAGGAACTACTGAATGGATTTACACCATTTAAAAAAAGGTGCACTCTAAACCAAGACCTACCTTTTTGCCAAATTTGGTGTAATTCCGTTCAGCAGGTCGGGCTGTAGTCTGTAATAAAGTTTCCTATGGAAAATAACATGGAGAAAACGTGCTTTAGGACCCCCCTTTTTTCTCGGCCCCCGCTTTACAAATCACCCCGAAACTTTCAACACACAAACTGAGCCGTCCAACCTTATTTTTGGGAACATTTCACGAAGATTCATCAAAAGGCGCCAAGGATATTGGCAAATCAAAAAATGCTTTTCCTATGGAAACTAGGTCCTAACTATAACTACCTACTGGCGACCGCCAGTAGGTAATATATATATATATATGTTTATATATGTATATATATATATATATTAAACAACTGCTGTTTATGTGGTATATTTGTTTTTTAAAACATCTAGCGATTTATAGATGGCCTTAAATTGATTGCAAAGGGGCTTATTACGTACTAGAGATAGCGGTCTGACAGCGGTGCGCTAGGTGGTCCAACTGCCGTATTACGAGACCGCTGCTGAACGGCTGACACCACCAGCCAACTCCAAGCGCGGCAGCCACAAAGCGGGCCTATGAGGATGTGGGAGGCTAGGACCGCCAGTCAAACCGCCCACCCACGTATAAGTTGCCTCACAGCCGGCGTGACCATGGCAGTTCAACACCACATCTGAGACTGTGAAAAGGGAGGAATATAAGGGTGAACCTCACCTCTACTCACCTCTATTCATCTTCTAGCATCATGGAGCCAATTGGACACATCCTGCTGGTGCTCTACCTCCTTGACCACGTTCAAAACCCTGTCCGTCACTGGCAAAATCGACGGTAAGTCATACAACTACCTGTTGCCATAGACTCCTCTACAAAACAATGCCCTGCCATGGACCAGGCAAGGGAGTTGGGGTCCCTAAGTAATTTACACATAAACAGGGACCCTGTCTGGGATTCTTTCATTACATTAATCAAAAACACATCTGTAGATTGCCCTCCTAGGCCAAAATGTTGGAGCTGCACATGAACACTGTACACAAATGCACATGTGTTTGCAAATTATATACAGTGATAGTGATGTGTGCATTATTTTGTGTTCCACAACAGCACCTCCTCAACAATATCACACCTATTAATGTCTGTCACACATAACATTTGCCCTTTCTCACTTGTCTGCCACGTCATTACTGATCTTCGCTAGTCAGGCAGCTTACAATTTGTCAAGTATTGCTAAAGTGTGATTGAAGTGACTACCGCTACCATTAGGCCTTGTCACTCCAACTTTAACCAAGATGCTACACTCCTCGTGCCCATTTTCACTTGTCTGCCATGTCATTACTGATCTTAATTAGTCAGTCAGCTTACCATTTGTCAAGTGTTGCTAAAGTGACATTGAAGTGACTACAACTACCATGAGGCCTTGTGACTGCAACTCTGAACAAGATGCTGCATAAATCTTATCCTTTCTCACTTGTCTGCCATGCCACTACTGATCCTCAATTGTCAATTAGCTTACAATTTTTCAAGTGTTGCTAAAGTGACATTGAATTGACTACACCTACCATGAGGCCTTGTGATTATACCTCTGACAAAGATGCTATAGTGAATGTGACACACTCACATTGCACACATCCAGGGTCCTGCTGTGAGGTCAAAGAAACATCTGTATGGATGTGCCATTATACTGAAACACACCTTCTCTTCTACAGCTCTATATTGGACTCTCATACATCACCCACATAAAAAGGCAATGCCAGTCAATGGGATTACATAGTATCGGTGTGAGAGCCATTCTAAGGGTATAATGGAAATACTCTCTGCAAGATAGCTATGCATCTATCAGGGGAAACCCTGAAAGGCTGGGAACCTAGGGCACAGTACATTTTGCACATGTCTTACAAACTGGGGGGCATATTAGCAAGAACCTCGTTAAAATTATCGCCGTTTTAGCGGCAGGAAACTGCCGCCAAAACGGCGATAATGGGCTTGCTAATATGCGTTATAGAATTCCAATAGAAGCCCAGGTTAGATGTCCTGCACATCTAACCTGGGCTTCTATTGGAATTCTATAAACATATTAGCAAGTCAATTATCGCCGTTTTAGCGGCAGTTTCCTGCCGCTAAAACGGCGATAATTTTAACGAGGTTCTTGCTAATATGCCCTCAATGTGCCCTGGACCTGGGAACTGAAGCATACCTGGGACAACTAATAGCATAACCAAGTGCCATGCATTTGTAGTGCAATGTATGAACGCAACCACAGTATGAACAGCATGTGGCACACATCTAGATGAAGTAGCTGTAAGGTACACACTGCAAAATGGACACCTGTACATGCAGAACTATACAAAGGTATTACAAGTTGACACCCTCCATGTGTGGATACACAAATATCTAACTTCAACACATCAAACACATATCCAACCTACATCATAGGAAGAAGTGCAACCTAAATGATTTTGACAGTGGTCAGGACAAGCTGAAATACTTACCACATAACATGTCACCCAATGCAAAGTCTGCCCTATTAGGATGGCATCCCACATAGACATCCATCCAGCATTTCCCTTTGTCCTGTCTAACTCCAGCACTGTCTCCAAGGGCACATCATACTAACCACTTCAACTGGATCAGCAATAAGGAATGAAACATACACAACTGTGCTCACACATCATTTACTATACAATAATATCAAATAGTTAGAAAAGTAATGGCAGGAGCAATGTCTCCAAAACCAGGAAAAGTTTTTTTTTCCCATGGATGAAAAAGAAAACCAATGGCCAGTCCATTTTGTAATTCATAACACCAAACTTGCACTTACTGACACTACCAGGGAACCTCCTCAGAAAGGGGCATCCATTGGGCCTAGCACGCACCTCGAAGATGGTACTTGGGAAGGGGGGAGGTGGGGTGGGTTTGTCCTTGGGAGGGGGCTTCTCAGTTTTGGGGGATATTGGGCTGGGTTTAGTTTAAGGAGGTTTTTTTCTTTTTTAGTCCTGGGTTCAGAGTGGTGGGGAGGCTGTTTTTCAGGGGTAGAGTGGTGGGTGGAAGGGATGGGTTTGGGCGTGGGAGGGATTTTTGCAACTTTGGGAGGGGGCAGGTTGTAGAGGGGTAAGGGCAAGGGCAAACAAGAGTGATTCACAGGGAAAATGGGTAGGGTGTTAGGGATGTAGTTTGGATTGGGAGGAAGAGGTAGTGAGAGTGGAAGTGTGAGCTAGGTCTGCTGTTTGCACTGTGTGTGCTGTTGGTGTCTGTTGTGTGGGTGACTGTGAGAGTTTGCATTTTTTTGGTGGGAGTGATGTGGATGTGCTGGGTGTTGTGGCAGGGTCTGTGGCTGTTGCTGTGGTGTCTGTGGAGGGGTCAGTGTGTGTTGGTGTAATGTCTGCAGGTGCGGTTGTGTCTGTGGAGGTGTCAGTGTGAGGTGGTGTGGTGTCTGCAGGCATGGTTGTGTCTGTGGAGGGGTTAGTGTGAGTTGGTGTGCTGTCTGCACTTATGGGTGTGTCTGTGGAGGGGTCAGTGTGTTGGTATGGTGTCTGTGGGTAAGGGTGTATCTGTGGAGGGCTGTGTATGTGTTGGTCTGGTACCTGCGCATATGCTGGGGTGGCAAGGGGGGTGAGTGTCTGCTGTGTGCATGTATGTTTGACTTGCTTGGAAATCTTGTGTTTCTGTGGGGTGCTTGTATCTGTTGTAGTGTGTGCATGCTTAGGTGTGCATGTGCTTGGGATAAGATTGGGAAGAGGGAATGTGGATGTGTAAGGGGAAGGAGGGGGAAGAAGTTTGGAATGGGTGGAGGGCTGCCATGAGGGAGGAGGCCAGAGCCTGAAAAGATCTCTGAAGGCTAGACATGGCAGTGTGCATGCCTTCCAGGTGGGAAACCATCTGGGTCAGCTGGGTGCTTTGCCCCTGGATGGCATTCAGCACTGCAGTCTGACCCACAGATATGCTCCTCAGGCGGTCAATAGCCTCCTCACTCAGGGCTGCGGGAATAACAGGGGCAGAGGCTGAGGTGCCTGGAGCAAAGGAGACTGCTCCCTTCTCAGGGAATCAGGAACGGCTAACTTGTGGGGGGGCAACAGGGAGGTGGCATTTGAACTGGGGGTGGCGGACAAGGATGAAGGTCAAACTGATCCAGTTTGGTCCTCCACCACTCAGGAGTGTCCACGGGAGGATGACTCAGATGATGACAAGCTTTGACCCATGTCCTCCAGGGCACTCCCCACAACCTCCTGGTCACTGGGTCCCTCCGTGTTTGCCATCTCATGTCCGAACCTGCCATTTCCCCACCGGCTTTGGCCCCTTCTCCCCTGCTTGCCCTGGATATCTTTGAAATGACATGTAACATGGGTTTATTGCAACTGCATTTCCACACCTGACCATCACAAATCTACAGAAACATTGAAGAAGTCCATATTTCACACCAACTTCATTTTTCACTCCATAGACTTCCAAGTTAGCATGAGCACATGCATGAATGCTACATAACCTGCAAACAGGTGGGTCCACTCATGTCATAACCTCAGACAGGCCCAAATGCATGGATGGAATTGTCTACACTCCATCCTTATGCACATACTAGAATAGTTGATCACCTTGCATACTTTGGCACTTGTTGTCTACCGTTGTAAAAAGATAAAACCAAATAGGATGGATCCAAGTGATATATTTATATAATGCTCACACAAGGCCCAGTGTCAAACAAATCTAACTATTACTCATAACACATTATGATGTCATGAAGGTCAAGTTGAACACAAATTTACCATCAATTACTGTTGTGGCAGACATCATGTCAAATGCAAATGCTCATTGGACACTGATGACACTTTGCACTCCAAATTGCATCATATGACCACTAACTGAAAGGACAATTGAGATTTGGACACATGTAGTTTAGCTATGTATCATATTTAGCTGATAAAGTTCCCAGAATATATTGAGGTCCTAACGATTGGGAGATAGATACTCAGAATTCACACAACACTCCATACAGCCATATGAACATCCCCAATCCTCCTGGGTACAGGTGATGATGCCAGTCGTAGAATGTATATCGACAGGCCAACACACCTTTGAAGGTTTTGGATGTCCCTGAACATCTATGACATGAAGATGTGGTATCACTAGAGTCTCAATGGGCAGGCACATCACACCACTCTTTGTTATTACATACTCACATTGCCTTAGAAGGATCATTGTTGACACACACATAGGATCCCCACAGTTCTACATCTCACTCCTTCATGCATGTCACCAGTCGGAGAATGAGTGTTTTGAAATACTGTTGCAGATCAACCATAACCTGGCAAATGCAAACTGGTCACCATTTAGGCACTAATGCTGATGGCACCAGTGATGTTTGCACTTCACTTCAGCGTATAGCCAGTATTTACCAGTGGGAACTGTTGTACAGTCACTGCCTGTACTGTGAACTCTACCTCATGTCACATGCAATAGGGCCACCATCACATGAGAGACAGTAGTGAGGGTACTACACTCCTTGCACAAGTAAGACCAGTTGACCGTGTGGTACAATTGTCACCCAGATTTACTGAGAACATGAGATGATTACTCACTTTATTCAGCCAGATGTCTGCTCAAAAGGAGAGGACTGGATATGGAAAGGACTCTGCTGTCTTCTAGGTCAGAAAGACAATAGGCACAGCACAACAGCTTGCACCTACTACCACACTAACAATGACTCATCTTGCGTGTGGTGCATGGGCCGCCACCAATATGGTTGGTGAAATTCCTGTATGTAAGACTCAAAGTTGGCAATATGACATGTATGACTCTGGCCAGGACTCACCCCCTGCTGTTGGGCCCTCAACTGCCCATCAAGGTCCAGGTAGGCCACCGACAGTATGCGGGCCATGTGGGGGGGCAGGGTATGTCGTGCGCCCCTTCATGTTGGGAGGACTGCCCCAGCTGGAGGTCTACGATCTTCTGGGTCCAACGCTGCAGGTCCTCTAACCTATTTCTGCAGTGGGCAGGACGCCGGTTGTAAACCCCCAGGGTCTGCACCTTCCGGGCGATTGCTCTACAAAGGGAGTTCAGATGGGCGTTGACATGCATGGATGCAAAAGATGTAGAAACAGATTGTAACTGGAAGTTTGAGGAGAACTGTCAGCTTGATACATATTACATCAACATCTAGCACATGGCTTCATCAATAGTCAACATCTTACATGTGTCCATGTCACATGCTAAGCACAACTGAAGCATGGGTACATACTTTTTTGGTCATATGATGACTAACCTCAGCCCGGGTCATAGCCTACACTGACTGAGGCAGCCCACTAACATCATGTAAGCCAGGGCCATCCTAGATGGAATGTGATGTGAGGTACCATGACACACAACACACCATTTGTACCCTCTTAAGGGTAAACTACCTGTGCATGACTGTACAGACACCTTTCATGCCTGGCCCATTGCATTGATGAATATGGTCCTTAGAGGCAAGACCCATAGTACACACAACATCCTAAGACTAAGGTCACAAGATAGGGCTAGTATGTGTGACACTGAGAGCTACCTCTCTGGGGGATGTTTGGACATGTGGACTACTTATTTGAGTATCCTAGTAAGGCAACATAGGTGTGTGATGTTTGTACTGCCATCAAAGACACCCCTTTTGCCACATGAGTCATTGTAACAGCTATCAGGGTTACTAGTGGGACTGATAACTCTTTCTGGTAGCATCCATGGATCAGCAGGCCTACAGGGAAATTACTCTGTGCATCAGTTCTCCTGCCACTGTAACCTTGGCCCAGGCTGGGCCATGGCCCAGACTGCCCACATATCAATATCATATCTTTCTCGCTGCATGTTGAGGCTACTTATCCCACATGAACCTCACATTTCTACCAATTCAATACTGAAAAGTCAAACTTCTGGCCATTCCATATGTGAACATACAATTATTTGGCACTTTGAAGGGGTCTGTGAGGCATAGCTACCTCCCAGACAACTGTTTTACAAAGTCTGATATAGGCTGAGTGATGAGTGGGATGGTACACTTGGCTAACATCATCCTCCAGTGCGTCTAACTGTGTACAGACATGGCTCATGGTGTGAACCCATACTTAAGAATGCACATATGCCATGATGTTACTTGAGAACTCATTGTAACTACTATGAATTTGAGTTCTGCATAGAGATATACATGTAACACATGTAGAAATCACCCTTATCACACATTACAATGGTGGTCTTCTCTCCACAAAGTGCCTCATAATATATTACATGTGTGTTCCATGTAGGGACTACTCCATTTCACCAAACAACACAATACTGTTACAGTCTGGAACTCAGAGCCACATTGTAGCCTCAGGGAACACGAAGAAAGAAGTTGAACAGAGTAAATAACTGTATTTGAGATAGATACCTGTTCCTCTGGTGAGCCATAGAGCTGAGAATACAGACGAAGGACCTCATTTAATTGGGTCTCCAGCTCCTCCAGCAGTGTCAGGAGGCAAGTGAGCCGTTTTTCCAATCACCGTGTACATGTAGGCAGTTATATACCTTTGCGGTGGATATGCTGTAGTGTCTGCACATCTATTGGTCAGTTAATAATGTTAAACACCCATATTGTAAGGAATTCACTTGTTTAGTGGTGCTCTATGGCGCTGAATACCCAGCACCTTTGGTAAAAATCTACTAAGCTGCAAAGACAATGCGGTCTAGTATAGTACAAATTCCCTATGCACCAAAGCACATACAACACTGTTACTCTTATTTTTTTTTAAAAAGACTCATTAATCAACAGTAGTTCCTTTATAGTCATTGATAGAAGTCCAAGCAGATGATGGTACACAAAGTCTTTCTTTTATTTTGACAGTAGATAAAAAGGCAACAGCCGACACGTCCTCCAGGAATTTTTCGAGGATGAAAAATTGTATACAATAATATTGGTACCGTGGATGTCAACAAACATTGTGTTATGTAAACGTGCCCACACCATGTGGAAGATTCCTCACTAGGTGATCATAGACATCCTTAAAAATGAAAAAAACAGAAAGTAGAAATTGCACCTCAGGTGACGTGGTGGATTACCACTAAAATTGATGTAAAGAAAAAAACCAGGAAAGGTAGAAGTGAAATAGAGACCTTAGAATGTATCCAAGCACAGCCTCATGCTGATTAATCCATATTATGGCATGACGCCATTGAGTTCCCAAGAAAACCCAAGAGAGGCACCCATTTAGACTGTGATTAAATCATTCATATGGACTATGTCAGTCCTCCAATATAAAAGTCGTTCTAACCTGATTGTGGTACCACGAAACAGTAATCATTCATGTGCTGCAGAACAGCATGACTTCAGTATCTCTAAGCCTGTATATCCAGTGTATATCGCAACTGCATGAGAGAGAGGGGTATTACAAAGAGCTTCTAGTATTACTGTCACTGTATTAACATCCACTGTATTTAACCAAAACCTTGGATTAGTACACTATCCCAGGCATTTTACACTTACCACCCAGGCAGGAATCATTAGGTTTATACTGTAGTACAAGGAACGTGCTTCAATAGATAAAGATCCAATCCAATCTTATGTTTAAGCTCCAAAAATCAGAGTATTACAGAGATGCTAGACCTTGATAAGTCAGCTGCGATTACAACAGAAAACAAGTATGCAAGATGTTACCACCAACACCGTCTGTATATCGTTATTCCAATACGCCAAGAAAGCCCATTATTCCTTACTGTGCACCTACTCCGTCCTGAATCGTAACGGACTGGACGCTGAGCGCCATGTGCAAATTACCAAAACCTCTGCTGTCTCTGTCTTGTGCAAGAAAATCACAAAAACAGAAGAAGGACTACCCAATACACCGTTAGGGGCAAAACAAAGAAGCGGCCATATTATCCTGATTAAAAGCACACATTGATTCAATGTCAAATAAATTTAACCTTAAACATCAGAGGTAAGCAAGTGTACATTAAAGAAAACATATTATTCGAATTCAATTGTGTCATATAAAAACGGAAAAGTCCCATTCCAGTGTGATTCACTCAAATTCATCAAATAAAATCGATGAAGGACTGACTTTTCCTTCTCAATTAATAAGTATGTAAAGTCTGAAAATGATGCCGTTGTCCCAGACTATTCAATCAAAACAGCTAAAAAGTATCCAAATTGTGTCCTACATGCCATGTCTACTCAAATCATTGTGATTAAGACAAGAGGGGGACAGATACTCGAAATCGGTGCATATTAAAATCAATGTATCACGAGCATCCAGAGTTGACACTCATGATTAGTAGATGATAGTAAGGGTTTTGTGTTCATATTATTTCTAATGACAGTGAACCTCTGCAATACATTTTCTGGACATCACTATTCGAGTGGAGGGCAACAAACTCAAAACTTTACCATAAAGAAAACCAACAGAATGTAATGCGACTCTTCATGCAACCAGTTCCCATCCCCCTTCACAAATCAGGGCGATCCCTTATAGAGAGATGTTAAGAACTAAAAGAAATTGCAGTGATGAAACACAACTGCGGAATCTCACTGAGTTTTTGGTAACTTCACAAAATTTCGGGCAGTGAAATTCCACGAGTTCCACCACCCCTACTGAAGAGTGGGCTTCAGCTCGACATCGCTTTCAGAGAAGCCCTATACTTTTCTGGAAGTTAGATTTTCTGTGGCATGGCAAACCAGCAAGCTGGATCTGACCGGCGATTCAGCTTGCTTGTCTTCAACTCAATGGCGGTCCGTGTCTCCCTTTTGTTCTTTAGAGGTAAAGTTGCCAAAAAGTTTCTAAGACTCAGCTTTTGCAGTTTGGGCAGGAGGAGTACACTCTAATTCCAGCCAAGGGCTCTAGGACCTCAGGAACAGCACATGGGTATCAGGACTCACTCCAACAGTAGCCACCAGCAGAATCCAGTACAGGTATAGTTGGAACTGGTCAGCTGAGTTCTTGATGAAAGTGGGCCTCTTGCAGCTGTTGTGTCCCTGTAGCTTAACTCTGGTCAGTCAATTGACCCTTGGAATGAACATCTTAGTCATGGGTAAAAGTGGGAGCAGGTCCATCCCTTAGAGTTCTCCTTACAGGTCACAACAGCAGGTGCAGTTCTTCTTCTGTCTTCCACAGGTGCAGAGGTGTTCTGAAGAGAGTGCCCAGGGCCTCCACCTTAATGCCTGGCCACCCCCTGACCAATAAGAAAAAAGTTCCCACAGTTAATCTTACTCACGGTTGCAGCACTTCCTGTGTTCTGCAAACAATCCTACAGTCCCCTCTCTACTTAAATCCAACATGGCAGAACCCTTCCTCCCTTATACAGAGCTTCTGTGCCCCTGAGGCGTGGCCAGGGAAATGATCAAACCCTTCCCTGTGGTCACTCAAAACTGATTCTGGGGCAGCTTCTCTCCCTCTGGAATTGTTGTCTTAGTAGCTAGTTAGACAAAAGAGAGACAAGCTACGGTGTGAGCTACATCTGCCAGTGACAGCGATGGCATCCATTGAAGATATACAAGTGGCTAGGCACAGCCCCAGGACCATTCTGTCTGGGGAAGGTCGACTTCTCCCCACACCCAAGACCTTTGTCCCAGCTCTGTGAGTCAACTAATACCTAATTAAGGAGCTATTCAGCTCTTGGGTGACAATTGGAAGCTCATTCATATGGACTTCTAGAGTCTTTAGGCAGGATATAGATAAAGCACCTTTTTCAAAATATTTTTTTACAAATCCAACTTTACCAGTGAGTGGGTTTGTAATAAATATTGTTTAAAAGTCCAAGAAAAAACGTTATATCTGGTTCCTAGGCAGAGGTGACTTTGCTAACTTTAATATGGTGTCCCATTGCTTTCATATGGACCAATTAACCCTGCTACAGTGAGAATAGCTTTTAGGGCATTGTCATTGTGTGGACATGTTTAACATTTTTACATGTACTACGCCAGTAGGTAGTTATAGTTAGGACCTCGTTTCTATTCAAAAAGTGTTTTTTTTTTGCCAATATCTTTGGCACCGTTTGACGAATCTTCGCAAATTTATCAAAACGAATGGTTCCCTCAGGTCAGCTCCTGTCCTGGAAGTTTTGGGGTGATTAGTCAAGCGGGGGCCGAGAAAAAAGGGGGGTCCCAAAACGCGTTTTCCCCACGTTAATTTCCATAGGAAATTTTGGAACAGGCTACAGCCAGAACTGCTGAACGGAATTACACCAAATTTGGCACAAAGATAGCTCTTAGTTCAGAAAGCGGCCTTTTTTTAAATTGGTGTCAATCCATTCAGTAGTTCCTGAGAAATTAAAAAAATAAAAATATCGATATCTGAGCACCGAGGAGGGTTTGCGAACCCTCCCGTGCACGAGCTTCGTTCTTATTGGCTGCCAACACTCTAAACCAGAGTGTGTTGGCAGCCATCTACATGAAAAAGGTTGAAAAATGTTGTAAATGTAGGAAATGGGTCAGGGTAGAAATACCCTGAACCCCTAGGGCTGGTCAGGGGGTCCCACAGGGACCATCAGGGCCAAAAAAAGCATTTTTTTTTTTTTTCGACGGAAGTCGCGCTGGGTGCGTGAATCCCGCCGAGAAAACAAAAAAAATGAAGCGCAGTCTCCTGTGCTTTGCTTTCTTTAAGCCCCCGGGTGGGCCGGGTCCCGGGGGCAATGTGTTAGTATATAATGGGGGCCCGTGGGGGCCCCCGCAGCCCCGGGGACCGCCACCTCCCCGGGGCTTTATCAAAAATGTGTGGTGGGGCACACAGCCCCCCGCAGCCCCGGGGACCGCCAACCCCTCAGGGCTTTATTTTTTTAAGGGCGGGGGGCCTCACGGACCCCCCAAACCCCGGGGACCACCACCTACCCAGGGCTTTATTAAAATAGGGTCTGGGGGCCTCGCGGTCCCCCTCTGAGCATTTTTAAAGCCCCGGGGAGGTGGTGGTCCCCGGGGCCGGGGGTCTGCAATGGACCCCTGCCCATAATTTAAAATTACCCCTGGGAGGTGGCGGTCCCCGGGGCTTAAATTAATTTATTTAAGTGTGGGGGCTCCTGCCCCTCCCTACACTGCCCGGGGGACCACCACCTCCCTAGGGTAATTTTAAATTATGGGCGGGGGTCCGTTGCAGACCCCCGGCCCCGGGGACCACCACCTCCCCGGGGCTTTAAAAATGCTGGGAGGGGGCCGTGGGGCACCCCTCCTGGAGCTCTCGATGGCCCTGGGTACCGCCACCCCCCAGTGCCGGCTCCTGCAATGTCCCGGGGGGCCCACCCCCGGGACATTGCTGTTTGCTGTGGCTGGGCGGGAGCACGGCTCCCGCCCTGTCATAGCAAACACTGCTTTGCTTTGTTGAAGCGAGAGCAGGAAACCTGCTCTCGCTTCAATGAAGCAAAGCAGAATTGCTTTTGGGCAAAGGGAGCTGCATGTTAGCAGCTCCCCTTGCCCAAAAGCAATGCCGGCTCCCGCAGGAGGCGGGGAGCCGGCAGGGACCGTGGGGGCATTTGGGCTCCCCCCACAGTCCCTAACGCTGAGGCCAGGCCCCGGGGATGGGGTCCCCGGGGCCATTATTGGCCTGAGGAGGGGGGCACGTGGTCCCCGTCTTTCTTTATTTAAAAAAAAATTGTGGCAGGCCCCGGGGGATGTGGTCCCCAGGGTCATTATTGGCCTCAGGAGGGGGGCACGTAGTCCCCCTCTTTTTTATTTTTTTTTAAAAATTAGTGGCAGGCCCCGGGGGATGGGGTCCCCTGGTCCATTATTGGCCTCAGGAGGGGGGCCGCATGGTCCCCCTCCTTATTTATTAAAAGAAAAAATGCTGGCAGGCCCCGGGGATGGGGTCCCCGGGGCGAATACCAAATTATGGAAGTGGGCGGGTTTTTTTTCTTTCAAGTTTGGCTATGTGACTCCAACACGGCTCTCAGCGCGGCCCCCCGTGTAATCGCGATGGTTCGCGACTCCAGGCAAAATCAAAAAAAGAGTATATATGTTTTTGAAAAAGTAAGATTATATGTTGGGTTATAGGGTGGCTCTAAAAAGAGCTCTTGTTTTTATTTTCACTTTGTTGTAGCTACATGTAAGTGTGGATGCACAGCTTAAGGTTATTGAGGAAGACTCTGTTCCCTTGATCTGTGAAGTGCACTCCATCACTTCTGTAGATGTCGTCCATATGAAAACGTAGATTGTTGTTGTAGATGGACCCCATTCTATGATCTCTGCGGTATGCAGAAACAGCTTTATTGACATTCTTTCTAGCTTTCTCAATCTGTGGACAGAATTGATTTGACCACTTCCATTTCTGTCTTTGGCATATATTAGAAAATACAAAGACAGTTTAAGGTAAAATCAACATCAATTGTGCCAAGGTGTCCTTCATTAGCATTTCCGGACCTACCCCAGTCAATGTGCCTAGGTCATTGCCACCACAGTGCACAATCATGAGGTCAGGGGGTTGGAGATGCAAAAAGGTTTTAACCAAAGGCATCAATTGGTGCCACTTTAATCCTCTCTGTGCAATCCATTTAATATCCACATTTTGCAAAGCTAGGTTTTTGTCAATACCTCTGCGTTCAGCATACCTTTTGCACCAGAAAACATAGCTGTGCCCAACAATCCATACAGTAAGCATCTTGAAGGTATGTCTGGAAGTAATGAAAAGATGTCTGTAGCTGAGGTAGTCAGTTGGTAGAATGAGAGCTATCTAAAATGGTGGACAAGATGCTGTTTTTTAAAAAGTAGAGAATTGATTGGCTGCTTAAGAACGTTGCACATTCAAAAATAGGGCTCATGTTACTTTCTTTAAAAAGCATGTTTCTAATTGGTTAGTAACAAATGTTTGAAAGGTACAGTAGATATGATAAGGTCATTTTTTGCAAACTTCAACCACACCTGCTGTTTGCATTTGTAACTTTGTGTGCTGAACTTGAAAATATGGTGAACTTGTGACCTGTCAGTTCAATTTGAATGTTCTATGAACTGTTACTATGGAAATTGGCATTAAGCAGAATGGGGGAAGGGTTGAAACTTAACTGTGGTCTTAAAATGTGAAATTGTAATTTATATATAAGTGATATCTTATTAAAGTAATATTTCCCAAGTCAGCACTATTTTTAGAAGTAGAGTGTTCTTAAAAAATAGTAGTATTTTTATTTGTAATATATTTTTGAACTCCCGTATGGATTTGCGGCTCCATCGCGATGGTGCACGGTGGAGTCGTGACTCCAAAAAATTCCAGAACCAGTTTGGGCACTTTTAGAAGTCAGTTGGTAAGGGTTAATATGTCTAACCAATAGAAATGTGTTTTATAATTTGAAGTAATGTAGGAAGCAATGTGATTTGTTACTTACATGTATTTTTGTGGAGATAGAGAGGGAAAGTTTGCCATACTGGTTTTACCTTGCTGAGAGTGGTGCATTACATTGATTGTGTGCATAAGAAAATCTTTTATGAGTTTGTGATATTTTAAATTCTTCAAATCAATTTGGAAGGTGAGTTATAAATTTGTCAATCAATCAATCATGTCACTTATAAAGCGCACTACATACCCGCGAGGGTCTCAAGGCGCTGGGGGAAGAGGGGGGTGGTGCTGCTACTGATCGAAGAGCCAGGTCTTGAGGAGTCTTCTGAAGGCCAGTAGGTCTTGGGTCTGTCGGAGGTTGGTGGGGAGGGTGTTCCAGGTCTTGGCGGCGAGGTGGGAGAAGGATCTGCCGCCGGCGGTCGTTTTCCGGATGCGGGGGACTGTGGCGAGGGCGAGGCTGGTCGAGCGGAGCTGGCGGGTGGGGGTGTAGAAGCTGAGTCGTCTGTTGAGGTAGGCTGGTCCGGAGTTGTGGAGTGCTTTGTGTGCGTGGGTGAGGAGCTTGAAGGTTATCCTCTTGTTGACAGGGAGCCAGTGCAGGTCTCTCAGGTGGGGTGTGATGTGGCTGCGTCGGGGGATGTCGAGCATAAGACGTGCAGAGGCGTTCTGGATGCGTTGCAGCCGTCTCAGGAGCTTAGCCGTCGTTCCTGCGTAGAGGGCGTTTCCGTAGTCCAGCCTGCTGGTGACGAGGGCCTGGGTGACTGTTTTTCTTGTTTCGGTGGGGATCCACTTGAAGATCCTGCGGAGCATTCGGAGGATGTTGATGCAGGATGAGGAAACGGCGTTGACCTGCTTAGTCATGGAGAGGGTGGGGTCGAGGATGACCCCTAGGTTGCGTACGTGGTCGGTGGGTGGCGGGGCTGTTCCCAGTGATGTTGGCCACCAGGAGTCGTCCCAGGCTGAAGGGTTGGAACCAAGGATGAGGACCTCCGTCTTGTCCGAGTTCAGCTTCAGGCGGCTGGTCCTCATCCATTCGGCGACGGCCTTCATTCCTTCGTGGAGGTGGGCTTTGGCGGTGTGAGGGTATTTGGTGAGGGAGAGGATCAGCTGGGTGTCGTTGGCGTAGGAGATGATGTTGAGGTTGTGCTGTCGGGCGACGTGGGCGAGGGGTGCCATGTAGATGTTGAACAGCGTTGGGCTGAGGGAGGAGCCTTGGGGTACGCCGCAGATGATCTTGGTGGCCTTGGATCGGAAGGGGGCGAGGCGGACGCTTTGTGTTCTGCCGGAAAGGAAGGATGTGGTCCAGTCCAGGGCCTTCTCTTGGATCCCGGCGTCGTGAAGGCGTGTTCGTAGTGTGTGGTGGCAGACCGTGTCGAAGGCGGCTGATAGGTCCAGGAGGATGAGGGCTGCTGTTTCTCCGTTGTCTAGCAGGGTCCTGATGTCATCGGTGGCGGCGATGAGGGCGGTTTCGGTGCTGTGGTTGCTGCGGAAGCCGGACTGGGAAGGGTCCAGGATGTTGTTCTCCTCGAGGTAGCGGGTCAGTTGTTTGTTGACGATTTTCTCGGTGACCTTCGCGGGGAACGGGAGCAGAGAGATGGGTCGGAAGTTCTTGAGGTCCTTGGGGTCTGCCTTGGGTTTCTTGAGTAAGGCGGTGATCTCGGCGTGCTTCCAGCTTTCCGGGAAGGTTGCTGTCTCGAAGGAGATGTTGATTATTTTCCGGAGATGGGGCGCGATGGCTGTACTGGCTTTGTTGAAGATGTGGTGAGGGCACGGGTCTAGCGGTGAACCGGAGTGGATGGTGTTCATGATCTCGCTGGTGTCCTCGTCGTTGATGTTGGTCCAGGAGAGCAGGCGGTTGGTGGTTGTGGGGGCAGTGGTCTCGGTGGTTGCCGGGGCGGTCGTGGTGTTGAAGCTCTGAGGTGTATTATGCATTACTTTTATTTTTATTCTTTAAAAATTATTGATGAACTGTGATATTTGAAATATATTATTAAATGTAGAGATGTGTATTGTAGTTTGTTTTATTGTAGTTAAATGTTGTTTGAAGTAGATTCTGTATAGTAATATGTGTATATTGGAAGATGGATTAGTGATTATGGTAGTTTGTTTTAGTGTGTGGATATGTACATTTGTAGTATACCGCATAATTTTAGCTGTTGCTTTAAAATTGGAGGTGGAATCTGTCAAGTTTTAAGGTGTGGATGGACTTCTGTCTTAAGTATGCTTCTACTTGTATATGTATTTTCATATGTCTTATACATTGCTTGATGTATAACAAAGAGGTGTTGTTGCTTTTTATGTGGGAGTCTCAAAACTGTGGGGCATATTCTCAAGGACTTATCGCCGATTAATCAGCACTTTAGCGCCGCAAAAGTGGCGATAGATTTATCGCACTATTCCCAAGCTGGTGCAAACTGCCGACATTGCCAGTTTTCCTTCGATAGCTGGCGCAAAAAACATTGCCACGGATGAGAGCGACAACTAACACTAATGATATGCAGAGTAGGGGTTCCCGTGCAAAAACACACGAAAACACCACTCCGCAATATTTTCAACGACCAGCCAGATCTGCGATGCGATCCGAAAACAAGAGATAAGGCGCGTTAGCAGCAGGAATTCAACACATGCCTTTTACTGGTGTTAAGCAGGACGACAACCTGCAGTATGAAAGGGAGCCCAGCCTAGAGCCACATCTGAAGACCAACAGATGCCATGGAGACAATGATCATGCAGCCTGGAGACCCAAGAGGGCCACAACACCCACCGCAACAACCCCCCGGACCCTCCGCCCCAGGTCATGAAGTCCAGTAGTCAACCGTAGTGGAAAAACAGAACTTTATTACAAATACATAAACAACAAGACGAAAAGCTCAGCCAATGCGTTCCATTCCCAACGGGGAACTCCACCAGGGCAACGTGTGGATCCAATAAACTGCAAATGCTGCGGGAACTCCCCAATACCATTCCATATCCCGAAATCAGTAGTCAGAAACCTGTTGGAGAAATGATGACAATGGTCAAGCGTCCTCATAGTCACAAACGTAATCTGGTACAGTGTATTGCACTTGGACAAACCGGAATGAATACAGGTATGATGAATCCAGTCCAAATATACTGTAACAGAAGTCTGTGTGCTCGTAACCTCCGCAGGAAAGAAAAGGAAGGTTACGACCACACAAACATCTGTTACGGTCTCATTATGCAGGATTAATCATACCTGTAAACATCACGGTTTGTATCATCCTGATACCCCTGCACCTTCACTTCCCCCATGCTGTGCATGAACAGCTGGAGACGATGCAAGGGAATTACGCCATAGCTGCCTTACCGCACATGTCAGGGGCAATTGACTGTACACATGTGCCACTTGTGCCCCCTGCCGACGTGGCACACAATTACCACTACAGAAAGCACACGCATTCCATCAATGTGCAGGCAATAGTGGACCACCCAGGACAGTTCACCAATGTCGTCGCCAACTTCACAGGCAGCGTGCATGATACATACATCATCCGACAGTCCATCATCAACCAGCGCTTCCAGGATGGCACCTATGGCAATGCACTGCTCATTGGTAAGTACTAACTGAACACACCACACACCTCAACTCCACAATCACACAACACACAACTGTGGGAGAGCACACATAACATAATCACATACAACATGCCAACCAACATGTCCAACTACCGGACACGACAACACAAATAACCGTGGTAACAGGGGCCAGACATGTAGACAAACCATCCACAAAGGCAGAGCCCCTCTGCCACACAATTGCAGAATGTGGGGAGAGGTGGGAACCAAGAAAGTGCGAAGGAGGCAAGTGACCGAACAACAAGAAAGGACACAATGCCAAGTGTGGCGGAGATGTGCAGGACAGACTGCAGTATGCAAAGCACAGACATGTCCATGTGGACATCTACTGCTGGTGTTTGCAGTGTAGTGGACAGTGGATGCAAACAGGTTACCCCAGGCAGTGTGGAAGACCTTGGACATGTAGCCATGTGGTCCCCCCCTGTAAGCCTGAGCGGAGCGGCCTTGGCCGGGATATGTCGCAAATGAATAGCCCGGGGCCCTGGGTGTGGTCCATTTCCGGGATGGCCACCACAGTAACTACTGCGTGTGTCTATGTGTCCGCCATATTGTGACCATAGGCCTACACACACGTGCCCGAAAAAATTCAACGGCCGTATTCACACTGGAGACGAGGTGACTACGTCCCAAGCCAACCCGCGCACATCTCGTCAGCGCATGCAGGGTCGTGTCTGCCAGGGCGGCGCCCCCCCTAACCACGAGGCTGACGCCGTGACCGGTGGTGCCTGCGCGATCCTGGGCACCTGCTGCACCCCAGCCCTGGTCCCTAGACTGTTCCGCCGCCCAGCGATGACTGCCCGCCCCTGTGCACCCAGGCCTCAATGCTCACGTGCCACCACCGGCGTGTCTCCAAGAGGGCCCTCCACGTGTCGGTGCAACCTCCTCAGCCGATGGCTGGATTCCGCGCCACAGGCCCCCAGCGCACCCTGTGGCACCGCACCGTGGAGTCATGTGTGTGCTGACTGCTGCCTGCACGTACACTGCGGTCCAGCAGGGCTCACAAATCAAATCGAGTCCTGATTTGCTGGACGCCGTATCGAGGCCAACGCATCATTGCAGGCTGCACACCCGCTCAGCTCTTCAGGTGGGCCTAACTCAGTGCAATGCAAGTCATCGCCACGTGGCGGTAGGCCCATGCCAGACCCAGGCCATCGGGTGCCACCAACTCAGTGCAACGCAAGTCATCGCCACATGGCGGTAGGCCCGTGCCAGACCCAGGCCATTGGGTGCCACTAACTCAGTGCAACGCAAGTCACGGACCCTTTATGATTGTGTTCCGTGGATGCAGACGCCATCATGTCACCTCTGGCAGTGGGGGATGTGCTGTGGTGGGCCCCTTTTATTGGCAGGGTCACATGTCCTGTGACGCCTGTGCTGGATGGGTGTGGTGTGGGTGGAAACCAGCCCTCAGGGAGTGGCTGTGGCATGCTGACAACTAGACCAGTGACCAGTAGATCACTACAGGGAAGACCTGGGACATGTAGCTGTGTCGTCACCCCCTGTGAGCGTAAGCGGAGTGGGCTGGGCTGGCGTATGCCAGTCCAGCGTAGGGGTGTGAACAATGAGCCCGGGGCTCTGGGCGTGGTTCAGTTCTGGCCTGGACAAGGAATTAACCAATGCGTGTGTCTCTGTTGTAGTGTCTGCGCCACACAGACCGCAATCGGCAATGTTGCACCCTGTGACCCAAGCCCCACAAGATGTGCTAAATGGACATGAGGGGGAATCAGTGACCCTACATTCATCCATACTGTCATATTTGAAAGATCATAGACATGACACATCTGTGTGAATTTGAATGTTTTATTCACATTCAGTGGAGTGTTGCAGCTGGAGCAGTACAGGGCCATGCAAACCCCACTTTACATTGTTGCCCCGTGGAGGGCCAGCCAGAGTCCATTAGGGAAGGACAAATTCATCGGAAGTGGAAGAGTTCCGTCCACAGTCTGATTGCTGTGTCATTGGTAACCAAACAGAATATGGCAGTCCATGTCGAGGTCCAAGGTGAGTGCCGCAGAGTGTATCGGGGGACAGTGGAAGGTGATGATGCAAAGGGCCGAACCAATCTGAAACAGGCTATATGGCGGAGATGAATGCTACCGCTTCCTCATTACCACAACGGCAGTCTCATCCACATCATCGTCCTCTGATGTGTGATGTGCCTCACCTGTGGGTGGTGGTGTTTTGGCTGCAGCACTGTGTGGCACTGACACATCAGGGGCCGGAGGTGGATTGTCGGCCGAAATGTGTGGCAGTGACACATCAGGTGCCGGAGGTGGAATGTCTGCCGCACTGTGGGGCACTGACACATCAGGGGGCAGAGATGTGGATGGTGTAGGAGCAGCAGCATTCATCTGCGCCAGGCCTTGTGGCAGCAATGCCATGATGAGGATCTGCAGGGCATGGAAGATCCCAGCTACATGTCGCTGATGTGCAGCCGTGGCAGCCATCCTTTCCGCATCCATCTGCACATTGTCCTCCATGAGCCTCCGCATGTGTCCCAACTCCCGGCTGAGATCGCTGGAGCCACTCTGACTAGACAGGTGTTCTTGTCTCCGAGTCATGACTCCAGCGATGTCAGCCGTGGCTCGTTGGAGACCATGGAGCGGACTGTGGGTGTCCGTTAGGGACTGTAAGTGGTCCCTGATGGGACGTAGACACCCATGGATGGCATCTAGTTTGGCTGCCATGAGGTCGAACCCCACCCGCACCTGCTCAGCCATCTCCTTCTGGCCCTCCAACACACGGCGTTGAAATGCCATGTGTTGGTCGTGGGGATCCTGGGAGACAGCCGGGGTGGTGGGTGCTTCCTGCTGTGTGGTCTATGCAGGGGGTGGGGTCTCCTGGATGCAGCTGGGCTGCCCTGCTCCTGGGGGTGGGGTGCTGAGGGTGTCCATGAGCTGTTGGAGGGCATCGGTGTCGATGGTGTGGAGGTCCTCTTCATCAACAGTGAAGAGATGTACGGTCTGCTCTGCAAGAGGTGTTGATTCTCCCTCTGCAATGTAAAGGGGAGATGCAGTTTAACAGTGTGTTCATGTATGTTCACGCATTGGCCAAGTTTCCAAACAGACTGCATGACAATGTACATTGTGACTGTTTAGGAGGAGCTGCCTATTTGAAGCGGGACAGTGGAAATTTGTGCACCATCAGGGATGTGGGGTTGTACTTGTCCATTATCATGTCACAGTGTCCTGCTATGCCAAATGTGATTGGCCAGTTTCTACACACAAGCGGCAGCAGTTGTGTCCTCTGTTCTGTTGTGAATGTGTTGCAGTCTGTACTACATTGTTGTCAATGTTGATGTGCTCTGATTCTTGTGTGTGTGCTGCATTGTGGGAGAGTCGCCCCTGCAGCTCAGACTTTGCTTGGCCTTCTCCCTTTCAGGCGGTGTGCCTTTGACTTCTGTGCTTATGCAGTGCTGAGATGTTGCATACTTGGGTAAATTGGGCTCTTGGTGGGAGTTGGAACTCTTGGGCATGGTTTGTCCGCAGATGTCTTGTTGCCGTCAGGGGTTGTTTGTGCATGTGGATGTGTCAGTGTGTGACCTGCTACTTTCCGGATGTGGACCACACTCAGCCACCTCGGTGTCGTGGGGTGCAACATGTCATGATGAGTGGCCTGCAGACATGCTCATCGTCATGCAGTGTCACTTGCATTGTCAGTGGGGCTCACGGATCCACAGCTTTGCTGGGTTCAGCACATGTGCATGGGTTTGTTGTGAAATTGGTGATGTGTGGGGGGGCCCCTCTGGGCACATTGTGGATGGGGGACTACTTGCTGTTTCTATGTGTGCTGCAGTATGGCAAGGAGATCAGGATCCAGAGTCATTCTGGTTGTGCATTCTGCTATAATTCATTGTGCATGTGTGCCATTGTGCCGCCCATCTCCCCCGTCCCCCCAGTCCCTGGTGGTTACTAACCCTGTTGCTGTTGTGTCAGGTCATGTTGTGCAGTGTCCGGTCCCCCGACTCCTGCCACCGTCTCCCCACTGATGACTGTGGACACCATTTCCTCCATCTCATCCAGCTCCTCCTGTGGCGCTGGACTCCCACATCCAGTCTGCATTGCTGCTTTGCGGTTGTTTGCGAGTTTCAGCTTGGTTTTGCTCTTCACATCATTCCAGCGCCTCTTGAGCTCTTCCATTGTCCTCCTCAGCACTCCGACTGCATTCACCTTGTCCAGGATGGACTGCCATATTGTATTTTTAGTTGCCAATGACACAGTGGAGGTGACAAACAGTTGTTGATGGTGTTCTACCACCTCCGTTATCAGGATCCTGTTTTCCTGTGGACTGAACCGTGTCTTCCTCTTCTTCTTCTCCTTGCCCTTCCCTGACCCTGAGGTCCCAGGCTTATCCTCCGTGGGGCTTGTGGGGTTCAGGTTGTCCTCTGTACTTGCTCCGGCTACCTCCATTGTGCTTCGCAGTTGTTATGTTTGTTTTTTTTTTTTCTTTGCAGCTTTTATGGTGATTTTTCCCACCTGACGTTGGAATTGCAAGCCTGGCGCTGCTTGTTGCCGATTGTTCTATTGCGGTTGGGCCCATCGCAACTTTTTTCGCTTTCGCGTTTCCTTTTTTATCGCCGTCACGGTAGTTGTATCGCGGACATTTCAGGCGTTATCGGGAAACTATCGCATGTTACCGCCGTGTTGAGAATACAACGTTGACACAGAGTTATTTTTCCGCGATAGACGGCGATATGTAAAATTGCGCTACCCTATTTTGGCGATGTTTATCGCACGTTCTTGAGAATATTCCCCTGTGAGTAGTAGTGGAATGGTGAAGATGCAGCATAATAGTGTGGTTTGAAAGATGTTGATATAAGGTATTATTGATTAGGGTTCTTTTTTTAAGGTTCTAGAGAGGTACAATTGAAGTATGCCACATAATTTTTGGCGTTTCCTTAAAATTGGAAGTTTGTTCTGTGAATTTTTAAGGTTTGGATAGTGTTATGGTACAGAAATATTAATGTATGCTTTTACGAATTGGGTGAGACTTTTAGTAAAGACATGTGAAAGGTTCCTGCTTTGTATTTCGGTAGGTGTAACATTATAAGTAGTTGTAGAATGGTAAAGCAGCAGTTTGAAAGTGAGGCTTGAGATGTTTGTAGAGATGTTATTTATTAGAGTCATTTGTATGATGTGAGGAAAGTTATATTTCATATATACCGCATAATTTTCAGTGTCTGTTTGAAAATTGAAGTGAAGTTTGTGAAGTCTTGAACTGTGGATGGTGTTGTGACTGAGATGTGTGTGTACTTGCATATGTATTATGGTACATGTTATGTGTGCGAAGATGATAGAATAAGAAAACATAGTTATACATTTATCTGTATATTACTTTTATATATGATGCTGGTAGCATATGCTGTTATGTACTCCTGTAATTTCCCAAATATTATCCCTGTAATAATGGAATCACCAGCCATTACCTATGTAATCCTCGAATCCCCCAGGCATAACTCCTGCAATCATACAATCATCAATGCGTTAGCTATACACTGGTTTATTCATGCAGGCACTACCTTTGCACTCCTCCAATCACCCTGTCAGGATCTATGCACTCCTCCAATCACTTAGCCAGTGCCTATGCACTTATAAAATCATCCAGGCACTAACTTTACACTTTTGCAATCACTGAGGCACTATCACAGTATTACTCTAATCACCCATGCATTACTGACTCATTTATAAAATCACCCTGGCACTTTCTATGTACTCCTGTAGTCCCCCAGATATTACCTCTGAAGTCATGCAATCACCAATGCATTAGGTATACACTGGTTCAATCACCCAGGTAATACCCTTGCACTCCTCCAATTTCCTTTTCAGGATCTATGCACTCCTCCAATCACTTAGTCAGTATGCATGCACTTATGAAATCACCCACTCACTTGGTATGTGCTCCAGTAATCCCCCAGACATTACCCCTGCAGTTATGCAATCACCAAGGCACTAGTTATGTACTACTCCTGCAGTCATGCAATCATGCAGGCTGTACCTATGCACTCATGTAATAACCCAGTCACTACCCGTACAGTTATGCAATCACCCAGGTTCTACTCATGCAGTCTTCCAATCACCAGGAACTACCTAAGCACTACTCCATGCACCCAGGCACTACCCATGCACTCTTCCATGCACCCAGGCATTACCCATGCACTCTTCCATGCACCCAGGCATTACCCATGCACTCCTCCAATCACCCATATATTATCCCTGCACTCATACAATCACCCTGTATGATATGTAGAATCATCTAGGTCCTACTGTTGCACTCATCTATTCACCTAGGCACTTCTTAGTGAGTCATCTATGTCTTCAGGTGCTATTTATACACTTATTCATGCACTGAACTTTTATGTGTGCACTCATGTCGTTAGCCAGTCACTATTCATCTTCTCCTGTAATTACCCAGCAACTATCTTTGGAGTCATACAATCACCCAAGTACTATCCATGGTGTTTTGCAATCAATCAGGCAGATCTATTACATGTTTCAGTTTCTAGGTTTCGCTATATTTGAGAAATATTGTATATATATATTTCTTTTAGATATGATGATAATATGAAAAGGTAGAGACATATGTATGCATGCTTTTAACGATATTCAGAGACTTATGGTTGAGTCATGTAATAGTCTGCTGCTTTATATTTGGTAGGCCCAACACTCATGCACTTATAAAACACCCTAGTACTACCCATGCAGTCTTCCAATGATCCAGCCAGTACATATCCACTGATGCAATCACACAGGCATTACCTTTCAACTCATGCAATCACCCAGGCAGTAGCTATGTACTCATGCAATCACCAAGGTATTACCCATGCACTCTTTGAATCATGTGGCCACTACTCATGCACTTATATAATCACTCAGGCAGTAACGTTCTACTCTTTCATTCACAGAGGCACTAGCCTTGTACTTATGTAATCACTCATACAGTAGTCATGGTGTTATGAGATCACCCAGGCACTACTTTTGCACTCATTTATTCACTCAGGCGTTACCTCAGTAGTCCTGAAATCACCCAAGAAATACCAATGAACTTATAAAATCACTCCTATAGTCATGCAGTCACCCAGGCTTTAGCTATGTACTCCTTTAATCCCCCAGACATTACCTCTGTACTCATGCAATCACCAAAGTATTAGGTATACAGTGCTTCAATCACCCAGGCACTATCTTTGCACTCTCTCAATCACGGAAGCACTACTCTTGTACTTATGTAATTACTCAGGCAATACTCATGCGCTTATAAAATCACTGAGGCACTACCTTTGCACTCCTGTAATCACTCAGGTATTACCTTAGTACTTCTGTAATCACCCAGGCAGTACTCATGGACTTATAAAATCATCCACTCACTTCTTATGCACTCCAATAATCCCCCAGATATTACCCCTGCAATCACCTAGGCACTAGTTATGTGGTACCGCAGTCTCTACGTATGCACTCATGTAATAACCCAGGCACTACCCTTGCAGTTATAGAATTATCCAGGCCCTACTGTTGCACTACTCTATTCACCTAGGCACTTCATAGTGAGTCATCTATGCCTTCAGGTGCTATCTGGATGAACATATAGCTACAACTAAACAGACATGCTTCCACGCTCTCAGCCTGCTCCGTAAAGTTTTCCATTTTCTCCCTTCTTCCACACGAAAAACCTTGGTACATGCTATGGTCCTTAGCCGACTGGATTACAGCAATGCCCTGCTGATCTCTGCTAAGACAACTGCCTTGAGCAGTTTACAAGTGGTCCAGAACACGGCGGCCCGTCTGGTAACCAGTGCTCCCTCCCGAACTCCCTCAGGTCCCCTGTTACGTAAATTACACTGGTTGCCCATACGTAAAAGAATTGAATTCAAAATTGGCTGTTTGGTATTCAAAGGCCTTAACAAAATGGGACCAAAATATCTAGCGGACAAATTGGTTAGATATACACCTTCGCGTACCCTTCGATCAAAAGATAAGGGTTTTCTCACCGTCCCGCGCATAAAACAAACCAGATTAGGAGGCAAAGCGTTCTCCTACCTAGCCCCACAAATATGGAACCAGTTATCTCTGGATATCCGCCAATGCACTAATTACCTGATTTTTAGGAAAAAACTTAAAACATCACTCTTTTAGCTTTTCGCGCCTCTTCTAATCACCCTTAGCGCGGAGATACCCCATCCGGGGTGATTCATGCGCTTTATAAATGACATAAATATCCATGCACAAAACGTTTATGTGGGCACTGATGTAGTTAGCCAGTCACTATCTATCTTCTCCTGCAATTACCCAGCGAGTAACTTTGGAGTCATACAATCACCAAAGTACTATACATGGTGTTTTGGAATCACTCAGGCATATCTATTACATGTCTCAGTTTCTAGGTTTGAATATCTTTCAGAAATATTGTATATATATTTCTTTTAGATATGATGATGATTTGAATAGGTAGAGACATATGTATGCATGCTTTTAATGATATAGAGAGACTTATGGTTGAGTCATGTAATAGTCTGCTGCTTTATATTTGGCTAGGCCCAACACTCATGCACTTATAAAACACCCTAGTACTACCCATGCAGTATTCCAATGATCCAGGCAGTACATATCTACTGATGCAATCACACAGGCATTACCCTTCAACTCATGCAATCACCCAGGCAGTAGCTATGTACTCATGCAATCACCAAGGTATTACCAATGCACTCTTTGAATCATGTAGCCACTACTCATGCACTTATATCATCACTCAGGCAGTAACGTTCTACTCTTTCATTCACAGAGGTACTAGCCTTGTACTTAGGTAATCACTCATACAGTAGTCATGGTGTTATGAGATCACCCAGGCACTACTTCTACACTCATTTATTCACTCTGGCGTTACCTCAGTAGTCGTGAAATCACCCAAGAAGTACCCATGCAGTTATAAAATCACTCAGTCACTTTGTATGTAGTCATGTAAATCACCAGATATTACTCCTGTAGTCATGCAGTCACCCTGGTGTTAGCTATGTATTCCTTTAATCCCCTAGTGGTTACTTCTGTATTCATGCAATCACGAATGCATTAGCTATACAGTGCTTTAATTACCAAGGCACTATCCTTGCACTCTCTCAATCACGGAGGCACTACTCTTGTACTTATGTAATCACTCAGGCAATACTCATGCACTTATAAAATCACCTAGGTACTACCTTTGCACTCCTGTAATCACTCAGGCAGTACTTTAGTACTTCTGTAATCACCCAGGCAGTACTGATGGAATTATAAAAGCACCCACTCACTTTCTATGTACTGCAGTAATCCCCCTGATATTATCCCTGCAATCATGCAATCACCTAGGCACTAGTTATGTACTACCCCTAGAGTTATAGATTCATGCAGTCTCTACCTATGCACTCATGTAATAACCAAGGCACTACCCTTGCAGTCATAGAATCATTCAGGCCCTACTGTTGCACTCATCTATTCACCTAGGCATTTCTTAGTGAGTGAACAAACTACTCAAGCAAAAAATTCTCTACCTGTATAAATCATAATGCGCAATGCGTCACAAATTTATAAACACCTAAGAAGCTGGCCTACTGACAAAAACATACCAAAATTTGAGTATCAAAACATATCAAAATGTATTTGTTGTCAGTTCATAATATTTAATTGTTAAATAGAAAGTTAATAAAAACAGAGCACATCCCACATCACGCACACTTAGCCATTCAAACAACCAAACTCATACCCACACATACTCATACATCCTGAGATTCAGGAATCCGCCAATACATGCATAATCAATAAAGAAGAACACAATAACAAGTGGACCAGTTTCCCCACACAAAAATTTGACATCAATAATAATAATACTTTAGAAAGCAGGGAACATTTTAAACAGGGACAACATAAATAGTGAATAAAACAAATGAAAAAATAAAAAAACAATATATGATCAGATAATCCATGAAGTTCAGATCATCATATTCAGATATAAGGCTAGGAGATTAGTCATAAACTTTTATGGTCCACGAAGATATTTCAGCGCCGACTCGCGTTTCGTTGTACGACCCCAATACGGGTCTCACCTTCCTCAGGGCGCATATACCAAAGGCAATGGCCGTGGGACGTGACTAGAATATAAAAAAAAACAATTTGGCACAATATATATGTTGAATGGATAAAAATGGATCAGAAGGCCATAAATGGGCTTAGATAGTTAGTGATCCAAAGGTATAGACAGGAGGCACAGCTTCAGAAAAGGTTGTAAGGATAAATACCCGGGTAGCTAGTGCACACTAAGGGTGGATGAGAAACAAAATGTAAAAGATAGAGAGTAACAATCCATCACCTCATATCACATAAGAGTGAAGAATAGAATGTGCCGTAGGTGCTTCTCGATTTCAATTAATTGCATCAGATAAACACAAAATAGCGTGAAGAAGTACCAATAGCTCTTACCGCAAGAAGATGAGAAAGATTAGGAATGATAGAAAAAAAACAAGACATAAACAGATAGGAGGAATAAAACAGGACAGGCAAATCGCAATACCTGGGCTCCGGAATGAGCGAGCCAACAACAACAAGCAGAGTCCCAATGTGGGAACAATGAAGAGATATGGAAAACCAGAGCGGGACCTGATAATAAAAAAAAAACTAAAAAAAATGCAAACAAAATAAGAAATGAGGGTAAAACATTAGAAATATAGATATGGGAAATGGTGAACAAAACAGAGAATAAAAGCTTACCGCAGCAAGAATGCAGCGGTCAAACTAATCAAACTCAGACAAAAATAGGGGTCCTATACAGCAAAACATAAACGCTGGGGGTTCCGTGGTTCTAACGTCAGAATCAATCCATCGAGAGCAGCTCCATTGGCTTATAGATAAGGCTGCTCAGAGGAACACAGGCGCACACTCCAAGTCGAACATGCATTCCAGCGCCTAAGTAAAGAAACGGAAAGAGGCATAAATATACAGTTAACGCCGTGCAGGGAAAGCGGTTTCGTTACTAGAATCCCAGGGGCTCAGGAGACTAACCTGTCAGGAGGAGAAACACTTTGCGGAAAAGCCGGTCGGACGCCGGATCAGCTGAACCGCCATAGATGTGGATGCAGGGTTTAAATATAGAGCCAGTCCGCAGTAGCCAACGTCGGAACGGGGGGCGTAGAAATGCCCACTCTTGCGACGCGCATTGAGCAGCGTGGGAAAATGCAAATATTGAAGGGCTCCTCTAAAAAGTGAATGCCCAATCATCCAGTAGGGGAATGAGACAAAAATATGAGCGCTCCGTTGGAAGAGAACCCCACTCAAATCAGAGGGAAAACGAGAAAGCTAAATGCTATGAATAAAACACTGGCGGTTCAGGGACATTTAATACAGGAATGAGCATGTCAAAGAATTAATGCATGAAACGCACCCTCGAATCCTAATGCATAATTCAAGTAATGGCATTCTCCCACAGGAGATTCTCATTCACTCCCTTGTCTTTCATATTAAGTGTGTATATCCAGAACACTTTTCTTTTCTTGCGTGTAGTGTTCACATCAATGCCCATTTGAGTATGGATTTTTTCCAGTATTGACCATCGGATGTCACCTTCAGTGTGATGGGCCTCAATCCAATGGCTGACCAGTGGTGCTGCTTGTTTGAGTAATCTGATATTAGATATATGCTCCCCAATGCGTTTTCTACACTCCCTTCCGGTTTCCCCTACATATGCTAGATCGCAGGGGCATAAAATGATATAAATGATGTATGACGATCAGCAGTTCGTCATTTCTTTGAGGAATACCGTGCGGTCATTGATACGGATGTGGTCATTGACAATGGCATTGGGGCAGGCTTGGCATGTTCCACATTTGTGGTTGCCCTTCACGGGTTGAACCCCTGTAATGGACTTCTGCATGAGATGGTTTTTATCAAGTCTTTTGGCCCTCACCAAGATGTTTCTAAGGTTTTTATTTCTTTTGAAGGCAAAAGGGGGCTTTTGCATGGAATGTGCCTGTTGGCCCAGATTTAAGATATGCCATTGTGAATTGATTATTTGGCGTATCTTGTGATCAAAGTTGGAGTGTTTGGTAACACAAACCAATCGATCAATTTGTTCCTTGTGTCTGGGTTGAAACATGGCCTCCCGATCGTAGTACCTCGCCCTTTTGAGGGCATCTTTGATGAGCTTATTAGGGTATCCCCTCAAGATAAGCTTATTTTTCAGGATTTCAGCATGTGCCATGTAGTTTTTGATGGTAGTACAATTTCTGTGCAAGCGCAGAAATTGACTACACGGGATGCCATCCTTCTGGCACCTCGGGTGAAAACTGCTGTAGTGCAGGAGGGTATTTCTTGCCGTGGGCTTGGTAAATAAAGAGACCGATAATAGAGAGTCAGAATGTTCAATCCAGACATCAAGGAATTCCAGTTTGTTGTTACTCGTGTGTGCGGTGAATTTTAAACTAGGGTCCGCTGCATTGATCCACAAGATAAATTCATCCAAAGTATCCTGGTTACCCTTCCAGATGAAAAAAATATCATCTATGAAGCGTGACCAGTGACACACGTTCTCACTGAATGGGGTCAATTCATTATAGATGTTAAGATTCTCAAAATGTCCCATGTAAAGACATGCCACACTAGGGGCACATGCTGCCCCCATGCTGACTCCCTTCACTTGTTGGTAGAAGCAGCCTTCAAATTCAAAGAAGTTCTCTCTGAGAACAATCTCAAGGCATTGAAGAATGAAATTAGAGTTAGTGTATGTATCTTCAGCTTCAACAAATTCCTCAATAACCCTGAGGGCTTCAAGTTGCGGAATTTTGGTGTATAAGGATTCTAGGTCCATGGTCACCAATATCTCTCTGTCCTGGTCATATGGGAGGCCTTCAATTTTAGATATAAAATGGCGAGTGTCTTTTACATATGATATAGAGAGACTTATGGTTGAGTCATGTAATAGTCTGCTGTTTTATATTTTGCTAGGCCCTACACTCATGCACTTATAAAACACCCTAGTACTACCCATGCAGTCTTCCAATGATCCAGGCAGTACATATGCACTGATGCAATCACCCAGACATTACCCCTGCACTCATGCAACCACCCAGACAGTAGCTATGCACTCATGCAATCTCCAAGGTATTACCCATGCACTCTTTGAATCATGTAGTCACTACTCATGCACTTATATAATCTCTCAGGCCAAAGTCAAAAGTCAAAATCAGCTTTATTCGGTGCAACAAATCTCACCATAAAAGCATGCTATTATAAAAACTTTCCTACATTTACATTATCATTTCTAATTCATATAACTACAGAAAAGAAAATGTATTAAAACACATTTATAAAATGTTTAAAATCCACAGGGCAGTCATTAAACCTTTTTTAGGGTGCTAGATGCAATAAAGTTAATCAAGGGACATTACAGTCAGTCTTGGGAGAAAAAGTGCTGGTGCATAAAAGTGCTTAGTAATACCTAAGGGGCAGAGTCTTATCAAGGATACACAATTAAAAATAGTATTAAGGGTGGTCTTCTAGATTTTCATACAGCAAAGCATCCAGGTGTGAATAATCTTTCCTTTTCCTAATTGCAAGTTGTACAAAGCAAGTTACAGAATTTATGATTTTCACATTTTCAAGACTACATACAAAGTTAAAAGCATATTTATAATTAAAAAGCATATTAGATAAAAAAGGGGGTTTTAGGACTGATTTCCGGATACCCTTGTAAAAACTACAAAAAAGAATAAAGTGCATCGTGGATTGTATAGATTTTCCGTCACATGGGCAATTTGGCAGTTTGTGACACCATTTTTCCGCTGTAGGGAAAGCAACCAAATGGTGTAATGTACCTATCCTTAGCCTAGTGAGGTAAAATCTCTGTTGTACTTTTCTCACCAATATTAAATATGGCTGTATACCCCTCACAAGTGGTTGCTCACAATATAAAATGACGCTATGTTTTTGACTAGCAGACCGTTCTCTTTCATTTTCCATTATTTTTAAATATTTCAACTTAAGTTCCTTTTTACTAAACTTCTGTATAGACAGTGGATCTTTCCCATCCATGTCAACTTTACAGTATTTTTAAAGATTGAGAATGTATTCCAGCCATGGTATCTTTCTACTTAAATCAAGGGCTAAACAGTCAGTAATCAATTCTTTCGTGAATTTTGTTTCGTCTTTTGACCAGACACCATGCCAAAAGGTGAGACCGGCAACATTTATTGTATCGCTAATATACGGGACAGATAGTTCTTTATGGATTATATAGTTTGCGGTCGCACTAGGTACTGCCAGCAGTCTTTTAAGAACTTATTTTCTTGAGTCTGTAGGGAGACGATGTTAGATCTCCCCCAAATTGCAGCCCCATAACAGACCCCTGAGATACATTGGCTCCGGTAGAGTGCTAAGATTTCTCGGATGGGTTTATTGCCTATTTTTGCTGAAAATCTAAAAATGCTCTCTATGGATCTTAAAAATTTCATGTTGCATAGTTCATTATGGGAATTCCATGTACTATTCTTATTAAAAAGCATCCCTAGGTAAGAGAAAGATGAGACTCTATTAATTACAATTCCCCCTACATGATGTTTATTTTTAGTCCTACTGCTCCCACACGTCATTACAAAGGTTTTCTTTAGATTTAATTTAAGATCTTTATCAGTCACGTACAGGGCAAAATTTTCTATGAGGTTTTGTAGGCCGTTTGCTGTCCTTGATATTAGGACAGCGTCGTCTGCGTAGAGCAGTACTGGCGTAGGGTGAGTCCCAACTTTCAGGGCATCTAGACTAAGATTTTGTAAAAAGGGGTCTACGTTATTAACGTAAAGGGAAAACAAGAGGGGCGCTAATACACAACCCTGTCTGATGCCACACATGACCCTAAAGTCAGGAGTACATTCCCCCATTTTTCCAAACCGGACCCTAGATGTTAAGTGGGTGTAGATCTGGGATAAGTATGTAATTATATCAATGGGGGCCCCTAGCCCTTTCAGTGTTTGCCATAATTTACAGTGGTTGACTAGATCGAAAGCGCTAATGAGGTCGACAAAACAGAGGTGCAGTGCCCCTTTCTTTGCTAGCGTATACTTCCCTATTATTAATTCTAGATTTAGACATTGTTCTACCGTCCCAATACCTCTTCTGAATCCATATTGCGCATCAGTCAAAATATTTTCTTCATTGGCCCAGTTTTCAAGTCTTTCCAGTATTATTCGGCCCATCAATTTTGATGTGGAGTCAAGAAGAAATATTGGGCGGTAGCAATTGGCCTTCCCTCTATCCCATTTTTTAAAAATCGGTACAATGATACTTTCAACCCAAGTAGCAGGTAAAAGCCACCAAGGGTGGCATTAAAAACATTCACTAAAAGTGGGATCCAGAAATCCATATTGTACTTAAAAACATCTATGGGTACCCCGTCCGCACCTGCGGCTTTACCGTTCGCACTTTTTTGCAAAGCTAATTTAACCTCTTCTGGCGATATTGGTGAGGATTTAACAGGTTCTACAAGTACGAAGGTTCCTTTTCTGCTCTCACTTATTTTTGCACCATCTGAGTTAAAGATGCCTCCAAAGTGGGCAACCCAATCTTCCGGGGGTACTACAGTGTCAATATTTACTGATGTATTCTCTTTGAAGAAGGGATGGTTAACTATTTTCCAAAAAAGGACAGAATCTTTCATCTTTGCAGCCTGGATTAGTTTCTCCCATACTCCTTCACGAATCTCCCTTTTTCTTTCTTTCAAGGTATTTTTATAGGTTTTCCTCAGACTACAAATCCTTGCACTATCTCTTGGTATTTGCTTTACTGCCAGTTTCAATTCCCCATTCAATTTTGAGCATTCGTGGTTAAACCATCTGGGGTTAGGGTCACAAACCTTCTTCTGTCTTTTACTAGTTAAGTCGCCAGCAATTTCAGTTGTAATTTTATTAAAAGCAGTTATTATCGCCAAGCTCGAGGCAGAACTATCCAGGCAGGTTTCTAGATCCCTTTAAGGTTTGCCATAAATGCATCCGGATTCACTCCTGACCATTTTATTGATACTCCGTTATTCCCCTGTGTAACAATGTCATTTTCCACTCTCTTGCCCTGTTCTATTGGTGTCAGATGAAGTCTTAATGATACTGTTAGGGGGTGATGATCACTAAAAAGGCTGATATTAACCAGCACTTTTTCCACCAATTCAATGCAGTTTGCTGAAACGATAAAATGGTCTATATTTGAAGATGACCTTGTTCCTACGAAGGTTTGTATATTAGTTTCCCCTTCCCCAGTGTAAGGTTCCAGAATCACTAGATCATATTTATGCACCGCATTATTAATGGATTCCCCATACAGGTCGTGAGCAAAATGGGGGATCCTATCGCCTAGATGATCACAGTATCCGCAGGGCTCTCCTGCTTCGTAAATACATTTAACACAATTAAAGTCCCCTGCCCATATTAACACATAGTCACCACCTATACCTGCCAGGAAGGGATCCAGATCATTTTCTAGTAGCCCAATAACTTTGCTCTTTGATTTATCAAATACATTATTATAGTAATTAATTATGACAAAGGCCTGCTTTCCTTTTGAGTGCAAAAGCAAGAACTGATAATATTCAGATGAGATAAACGTGTTCTTTAAAATCAGAGGCAATGTGGTAGCAATTAGTGTGGCAAGACCTCCTTTAGCTCTTCCCATCCTGGATGGGCTGGCATTAGAACAAACTGTTTGGTAACCATTTATAAAAAAAGGTTCCGTGCACCAAGTTTCTTGGAATAATATTACCGCGCACCCATCTAGCGTTTTTAACCACGCTACGTCATTAATTTTATTTTTGATCCCTGCAACATTCCATGTCATAAAATTTAGTGATTCACTTGGATGTATACTAGGGCCAGCTTTCATCATATTACCAATACAAGTAAGTTCAGTGTTACTCGTCACATGTTTATCCAAGTCACCTTTTTGCATTGATACTATTAGATCATCAGTCTCTAAGTTCATCGCCAGGTTACAAGTATCATCATAGTCCTCATTGCTGCTCAAGGTGTCATCCAAATAATTTAGTAACTTTTTTAGGGTCATATTAGCATCTGTCACACTATTGTTAATGGTATGATCCACTTTCGTGACAGATGACCCAACCAAATCATTTCTGAGTCAATCTATCTCACTGCATCTTCTCAATGCTACATATCTATTGTGCAGTGGTATAGAGTGTGGTAAACGGTAGCTCATGTTTGCGTGGATATTACTATAGCTTGGCCTATAAAAATATCACAGTGGGACAGCCATTATATGATTAACATTATCAGAGCAAAGCCCATTATCATCATACGGTAAGGCATTCAGCAAATTACCCACCAAGTTACTCCTTCGGAAGTTTACAACTATACAATCCCCCGGCATGTTTTTCTGGAGTTGCCCACCCAGTTCACTCTCCTTAACATGATAATGTCCTGGTGCAATATGTTCACCCCAACATTGGCGTTTACAGAAATCCAGTGAACTACTTGATTTTTCAAGGACTCGTATGTTTCCCTCTGATTTACCGCTAGTTTTGGGACATAGTTTAAAATAATGACATACGGAGTCGCCTGTGGGGGAAGATTTAGTGGACCCCGAGTGTTGTTCAAATCTTCTGTAATTCCATTTGTCCTTGGTAATTCTGGTATTTGCTGCACATTTGTAAGGGGTGGGGTGTCATCTTTATATGTCCTTTGGCCAGGTACGATTTGTGGTGCGAGGACATCCTTTACAGTCACTGCAATAGTGTTCTCTCTTCGATCAATAGAGTGGTTATACGCAGACGACACCCAACTTATCCTCTCCCTATCCAACAAGCCCAACACCGCCAGACGCAACTTTCGAAAAGGCATGAAAGCTGTCGCCAAATGGATGAAAAACAGCTGCCTACAACTAAACACCAACAAAACAGAAGTACTCATCATGGGCCCAAACCCAGATGCCTGGAGCGCACCTGGTGGCCCCCCGCCCTCGGAAACCCGCCAACCCCCACGGACCATGCATGCAACCTGGGAATCATCCTGGACTCCGAGCTCAAAATGGACCGCCAGATCAACTCTGTCTCATCTTCCTGCTTCCACACCCTCCGCCCCCTTCGTAAGACCTTCAAATGGATCCCCCTCAAACACCGAAAGACCGTCACTCACGTCCTGGTCACCAGCAGACTCGACTACGGCAATGCACTCTACGCCGGAATAAACAAAAACCTCACCCGCAAGCTACAGAACATCCAGAACGCCGCCGCAAGACTGGTCCTCAACCTGCCAAAATACTGCCACATCTCCCTGCACCTGCGCACACTGCATTGGCTCCCCGTCGAGGTGAGAATCACCTTCAAGATGCTCACCCACGCACACAAGGCCCTCCATGGCACCGGACCAGCATACCTAAACAGCCGACTCAAATTCCACGCACCTCAAAGGACCCTACGATCATCCCAGCTCTCCTACGCCGTGGGCCCCCGCACCAGAAAGACCAGATCGGGAGGCCGCTCCTTCTCCTTCCTCGCGGCCAAATCATGGAACGTCCTTCCGCTCCACCTCAGACAGACAACATCGCTCCCCATCTTCGCAAGAATCCTCAAAACCTAGCTCTTCGACAGACCCCCTCCTTGATGGAATGGAACCTGCAACCCCCACCCCCACCCCCACCCCTAGCGCCTTGAGACCCTTATGGGTGAGTAGTCGCACTTTAACAAACCCCTGATTGATTGATTGATTGATTGGTTAGTAATTTGGCCTCTATTTTCTCCATTACTTTCCATTTGGTTAGGAGCTGACTTAGTTGGCTTAGAGCTGTTGGTTAACTTATTCAATGGTTTAGGGGGTAACATTTCAATAACTATTTCCGTTAAAAAGGCCATATCTTTCTGTATTAGTTTAATTTCTGTCATTAAGCATCTTTCTATGCTGTCCAATTTTCCATGCAGTCTTTTAAATAATGTCTCTAGATTTTGTGGCTTTTGGTTAATGGAATTATTTGCCTCCCTTATCATCCCTGGATTATTTTCGCCCTTTTTTTGTTTGAGTTTAGCTTTAGTTTTAGTCTTTGTTGGTAACTTCTCCACAGGGCTATTTATGAGTTGCAAAACTTCTTTCTTTTTTTTTGCTGGAGGAGATACAGGGAGCGTGTCATCCGTTAGAACTGAAATCTCCAAAGATGTCGTTAGGACATATGGGTTAGGCATTTTATGAACATCTTCGTTTGCAGAGATGTTTTCCACAAACAGCTCAATCTCTTCCCCCATGTTTCCCAAATTAGTCACATTTATAACAGGCACCTTCCCGCCTTCATGTGCAGACTCTTTCAATGCAGCATCAAGGGCTGTTTGTGTAGCTGCTAATTGTTCCTCAACCTGAACGATTTCACTATTGATAAGCCCCACAGCGTTTTTCAAGTATTTAGTAATTGGTGCACTCTTTAAGGGCACTTTCCCTTTAGTGGTAATTTCCTTTACCCATCATTAATCAGTGTGAACAACTTTGGTGGCAGTGAAACTGGTTTATTTACTCTTACCAGATTTCGTGATTACTGCATCTCTTGATCCAAGGGGGGAAGCCCTGCCCTGCCTCGTCTGGCCACGGACGGGCGCAGACGGGCCCGCCCTTGGCCCGGGCTTTGCCCGGGCATGGCCCGGGCACGCCGCGCGCGTCCGGTGCTGCAGGGGACCTATGCTCTTTTTAAGCGCCTCCCGGCGCTCGAAACCGGCGTGGGCGGCATGCGTGCCGCTTGGGCTGCTGGGGCTCACCTGGTGCCTTGCTTTGCTTTGTCCACATTTCGCCTGCCATCTGTGTCACTGGTGATTGCTGCCGCCACTGCCAACAGAGTCAAGTGGGCATTTTCCACATCCCGGTCCCGGCCGCGAGTGAGGACGCCGGGACCGGGACTTGGGAAATGCCCACTTGACTCTGTTGGCGGTGGCGGCAGCAATCACCAGTGACACAGATGGCAGGCGAAATGTGGACAAAGCAAAGCAAGGCACCAGGTGAGTTCGGCTCCCAGTACATATGCACTGATGCAATCACCCAGACATTACCCCTGCACTCATGCAATCACCCAGGCAGTAGCTATGCACTCATGCAATCACCAAGGTATTACCCATGCACACTTTGAATCATGTAGTCACTACTCATGCACTTATATAATCACTCAGGCACTAACGTTGTGCTCTTTCAATCACAGAGGTACTAGCCTTGTACTTATGTAATCACTCATACAGTAGTCATGGTGTTATGAGATCACCCAGGCACTACTTTTACACTCATTTATTCACTCTGGCGTTTCCTCAGTAGTCGTGAAATCACCCAGGAAGTACCCATGCAGTTATAAAATCACTCAGTCACTTTGTATGTAGTCATGTAAATCACCAGATATTACTCCTGTAGTCATGCAGTCACCCTGGTGTTAGCTATGTATTACTTTAATCCCCCAGTGGTTACTTCTGTATTGATGCAATCACGAATACATTAGCTATACAGTGCTTTAATTACCAAGGCACTATCCTTGCACTCTCTCAATCATGGAGGCACTACTCTTGTACTTATGTAATCACTCAGGCAATACTCATGCACTTATAAAATCACCCAGGTACTACCGTTGCACTCCTGCAATCACTCAGGCAGTACCTTAGTACTTCTGTAATCAACCAGGCAGTACTGATGGAATTATAAAAGCACCCACTCACTTTCTATGTACTGCAGTAATCCCCTGATATTATCCCTGCAATCATGCAATCACCTAGGCACTAGTTATGTACTACCCCTACAGTTATAGATTCATGCAGTCTCTACCTATGCACTCATGTAATAACCCAGGCACTACCCTTGCAGTCATAGAATCATTCAGGTCCTACAGTTGCACTCATCTATTCACCTAGGCACTTCATAGTGAGTCATCTATGCCTTCAGGTGCTATTTATACTTATCCATGCACTGAACTTTTATGTGTGCACTCATGTAATTAGCCAGTCACTATTCATCTTCTCCTGCAATTACACAGCGAGTAACTTTGGAGTCAAACAATCACCAAAGTACTATCCATGGTGTTTTGGAATCACTCAGGCATATCTATTACATGTCTCAGTTTCTAGGTTTGAATGTCTTTCAGAAATAGTGTATATATATTTCTTTTAGATATGATGATGATTTGGAAAGGCAGAGACATATGTATGCATGCTTTTAACGATATGGAGAGACTTATGGTTGAGTCATATAATACTCTGCTGTTTTCTATTTGGCTAGGCCCAACACTCATGCAGTTATAAAACACCCTAGAACTACCCAAGCAGTCTTCCAATGATCCAGGCAGTACATATGCATTGATGCAATCACCCATGCATTACCCCTGCACTCATGCAATCACCCAGGCAGTAGCTATGTACTCATGCAATCACCAAGGTATTACCCATGCACTCTTTGATTCATGTAGCCACTACTCATACACTTATATAATCACTCAGGCACTAATGTTCTACTCTTTCAATCACAGAGGCACTAGTCTTGTATTTATGTAATCACTCATTCAGTAGTCATGGTGTTATTAGATCACCCAGGCACTACTTTTGCATTCATTAATTCAGTCAGGCGTTACCTCAGTAGTCCTGAAATCACCCAAGAAGTACCAATGCAATTATAAAATCAGTCACTTTGTATGTAGTCATAAAAATCAACAGATATTACTCTTGTACTCTTGCAGTGACCCTGGTGTTACCTATGTATTCCTTTAATCCCCCAGTGGTTTTTTCTGTATTCATGCTAACACGAATGCATTAGCTATACAGTGCTTCAATTACCGAGGCACTATCCTTGCACTCTCTCAATCATGGTGGCACTACTCTTGTACTTATGTAATCACTCAGGCAATACTCATGCACTTATAAAAACACTGAGGCACTACTTTTGCACTCCTGTAATCACTCAGAGTCATACAATCACCCAAGTACTATCCATGGTGTTTTGCAATCAATCAGGCAGATCTATTACATGTTTCAGTTTCTAGGTTTCACTATATTTCAAAAATACTGTATATATATATTTCTTTTAGATATGATGATGATTTGGAAAGGCAGAGAATTATGTATGTATGCTTTTAATGATATGGAGAGACTTATGGTTGAGTCATGTAATAGTCTGCTGTGTTATATTTGGCTAGGCCCAGCACTCATGTTAGTGCCTTACTGATTATATAAGTACATATGCACTGATGCAATCATCCAGACATTACCCCTGCACTCATGCAATCACCCAGGCAGTAGCTATGCACTCATGCAATCATGTAGCCACTACTCATGCACTTATATAATCACTCAGGCACTAACGGTGTTATGAGATCACCCAGGCACTACTTTTGCACTCATTTATTCAGTCAGGTGTTATCTCAGTACTGCCATTGCACTCCTTCAATAAAGCAGGTATTACCCTTGTACTTATGTAATCACTCAGCCAGTAGTCATGCACTTTTAAAATCATTCAGGCACTACCTTTGCACTCTTCCAATCACTCAGACATTCCCTTAGTACTCCTGCAAACACCCAAGCAGTACTCATGCAGTTATAAAATCACCCACTGATTTGCTATGTACTGCAGTAATCCTCCAGATATTACCCCTTTAGTTATGCAATCACCCAGGCAGTCGTTACGTACTACCATTGCAGTTGTAGAATCATCCAAGTCCTACTGTTGCACTTATCTATTCAACTAGGCATTACTCAATGTATTTCTTTATTTATAGATGACAATATTTGTATATAATTATTTTAATAATATGAAATATTTTTAGAAAGATAATAAACTTTTTTTTTAGATATTCTTCATAATTGTTAAGAAATATTCAGTATGACAAGAAAAGTTCAAAAGAAAAGAGAACAAAGGAAACAGAACTATTTAAAGGATAGAGAAAAGCAGAAAGTAGATGAAGTACAACATGTGACGTTGAAGAAAAAGTCTTCTTGTAAGAGACCAAAAGAATTTGTTAAAAGTGTTTTTAAAAAAGTAATCGATTTTGAAAATGGGGTAAAGAGAAAGAAAAGTACTACAAGCAATCAGAAGGAAAAGAAAAACGGAGAAATTAATGGAAAATCAGGTTATAGGAAAACAATCCAAGTTGAAATAAGGATGAAACAATATAAAGACATTAGAAAGAGAATGTATAAAATTAGAGTACTACAAAATGTATTGAAAGATTGTGAAAAATATAAAAGAAAATCAGCATTTTACAAGAAGAATCAAAAGATTGAAAGTGTAGTTGAAAAAGCTTTTGAATTGAAAAGAAAATTGTTTATATTAGTATTGAAGAGATTAAAAACATTGAATAAAATAATGCACTTTATGAGGGAGAAAAGTAAAAGAACAAGACTGGTTAATAGAACTAACTTTTGCAAAATCTTTTCTGGTGAATGGAAGCATACTTCTAGTACGGAACCTTTTTTTAATGAAGAAAGCTATTTTCAACAAAGTACATTAGTTCATGCAGTTGATACCAGGGGTCGTTGTTACGAGGTGAAAAATGGTTGTGCAATTGAAAAAGAAAAGATGGCTCCTAGAAATGTGGAAGAAGTAATAGCTGAAGAAGTTCAAGGTAGACGTACACAAGCTCCAGTGTATAAGTGGGATTGTAGTAATATTTGTAGTATACGACAGGAATCTATTGATATATCACGAAATTTCTTATGAGATTATGGTAAAAAAAAAGTGTTAAACAGAAGATTAAGGGGTATATTCACAAGAACGTGTGATAACTACCGCAAGAGTAGCGTAACGCAACTTTCAATATCGCAGCCTATCACGGGAAAATAACCCCGTGTCAACGTGGAATTCACAACAAGGCGGTACCATGCGATAGTCACCAGATAACGCGTCAAATGACAGCGTGAAAATCAACGCCACGCCGAAAAAATGCAAAACGCGAGAAATCATGCGATGAGGCCAATCGCGGTACAGAAATCAGCGAACACCAGCCACAGGCCTGTAAATCCCATGCATCCAGCAGGAAAAAGCCTCATAAAAGAAAGAGAAAAAAAAAGCCCAAAAACAATTCAAACTGCGTAGCAACATGGATGCACCCGGACCGAGTGCAGAGGACAAGCCGAACACCACAAGCCCTACGGAGGACCAGCCAGGAACCCCGCGTTCGGGGAAGGGCAAGGACAAGAGGAAGAGGAAGACCGGGTACAGTCCGCAGGAAGACCAGATCATCGTCACGGGGGTGACCGAACACCATCAACAACTGTTCGGCAACTCCACTGCGGCTGTGGCAACCCAAGCCGAAATATGGCAGGCAATCGTCGCCAACGTCAATGCAGTCGGAGTGTCCAGGAGGTCACTGGAGGAGGTCAAGAGGCGCTGGCATGATCTGAAAAGTCAGACCAAACATAAGCTCGCCGCCAACAGGGAGGCAGCAACGGCGACTGGAGGTGGGAGTCCTGCGACACAGGAGGAGCTGGATGAGCTGGAGCAAATGGTGGCCACAGTCAGCAGTGAAGAGACGGTGGCAGGATTGGGAGGCCTGGACACAGCACGATACGACCTGACCCAACAGAAACAGGGTGAGTAACCACTAGGGACGGGGGGACGGGGAGAGATGGGCACAATGGCACATATGCACAATTACGCGTAGCACACAGCACACCCACAATGACCGTGGAACATGTCCCTGATTGCCTTGGCACACTGCAGCAGACATAGAAACGCCAAGTAGGCCCCCATCCACAATGTGCACAGAGGGCCCCCCCTATCACCAATATCACAACCGACCCGTGCACATGTGCTGAATCCAGAAAAGCAGCGGCTCTGTGACACACACTGACTATGCAAGTAACACTGCATGTCCGATAGCATGGCAGCTGCCCCAAAAAAATGACATTGCCCACGAAGCGACATGGAGGTAGCCAAGTGCGGATCACATCCGTAAAGGAGCAGGTCACACTCCGACGTGTCCACGTGCACCCACAACCCATGCCTTACAATACACGCAGCAGACGAACAATGCACCAGGCCACAAAAACAGTCCGCGAGCACACATGACCCAAGTCAAAAGCAAATCAGGCCCTGAAAAGCACACAATTCAAAGGCACCCCGCCTCAAAGGGAGAAGGCCACACGAAATCAGAGCTGCAGGGGCAACTCCCCCACAATGCAGCACACACACATAGCAATCACAGAACATCAGCAATGACGGGAATGTGGTACAAAATGCAACACCAGCACCACAGGACAGAGCTCACAAAATTCCGCTCGTGCGTAGTAACTGTCCACTCACATCTGGCATTGCCTGACACTGTGTGATGATAATGTACGGGTACTACCACACATCCGTCATGTAGTCGAAAAACACACTGACTGCCATCAAATAGCCAGCTCCCCCCAAACAGTCACAATGTACATTGGCATGCAGTCTGAATGTAAACATCTGCAAATCATCACCATACATGTGAAACTCTGTTAACCTGCATCTCCCCTTTACATTGCAGAGGGACAAACAACACCCCTGCAGAGCACACCACACATCCCACCATTGATGATGCAGAGGACAACCTGCACAAATGTCAAGACACCCTCCAACGGATGCTGGACAGCCTCTGCACCCCACCCCCACGACGGCGAAACAGGCCAGCTGCCTTGAGGTGACCCCACCACCTGCACAGACCACACAGCAGGAAACACACACCACCACGGCTGTCTCCCAGGACCCCCCGACCAATACATGGAATTCCAATGGCATGTGTTGGGTTGCCAGGTGGAGTTGGCTCATCAGCTGCGGGTAGGTTTCGAGCTTGTGGCAGCCAAACTCGATGCCATACGTGGGTGTCTGAGTCCCATCAGGGACCACGTACAGTCCCTATCGGACACCCCCTGTACGCACCATGCTCCGCCACAGACCTTGGCTAACCTCGCTGGTGCCATGTGTCTAATACAAGAACTGTCTGGTCAGACAGGCACCAGCCATGTCAGCACAGAGTTGGCACAGATGCGGAGGGCAATGGAGACCATGGAGCAGATGCAGGCTGGAAGTATGTCTGCCACGCTGGACACCAGCGAGTAGTGGCTGGGAACAGCAATGCCCTGCAGTACTCCAACTTGCCATTGCTGCCACTGAGCCGTTCCCAGATGACTGCAGTGGGAACATCGACACAAACAGCTCTGACCCCTATGTGTCCGTGGCACACTGTGATGCTGCCCCATCACCTACGCAGTCTGATGTGTCAGGGGCAAACAGCGATGCAGCCATCACCCCGCCACACACACTGGACACACCAGACACAGAACCCGCATCAGGGGAGTGAGAAGGGGATGGGAGCTACTGTAGGAGGAAGGAGGCAGTAGCATTCATCACCGCCATATGGCCTGTCCCTGCCTGGTCATGACCTATGCATCATGCCCTGGGAAATACCTCCTACTGACCTCCGGAACACCCTGCGACATTCACCCGGACCCCGACACGGACTGCCATTTCTTCACCGCTGGCCAATCACACAGCAATCCTGCTGCGGACTGCACTCTCCCTCTTCCCAATCACTGCGCAATCCCCAAAGGACTCTGGTTGGCCCTCCACTTGGCTTCCATGTGATGTGGGCTTGGATGGCCAGGTACAGCTCCAGCTCCGTCAATCACCTGAATGTGAATAAAACATTCTAAATCACACAGATGTGTCATCACTATGTTCACTCACGTATGGAAGTATGGCTGGATGTGGGGACGATGATTGCACATGAAGGTACACCCTGATAACTGATATCTATGAGCATGTCTATCCCTGAGACACATGGCCAATTGGATGACTGTGAAGGTGAGTACTAGCTGTGTCCCCATTGCACATCATCAGAAATCTCACAACACCCCAACGTAGGCACACGTCCATGTTTTGAATGGGGCCATGTGTAGGAGTGACCAAAACGGTGGCAGGCCAGGAGTGGTGTCCCACACCACGTGTGACAGCAGAACTTCACGTCGCATACCAACTTACACACATCTGTGTGGACACATTCTGTTGTGATGTATGACATTGCTCCAAATGGTCAGAGGTTGGACACCATATACACATAGCTGGAGTCATGTAAGTTCACATGTCGTCCAGCACCTATCCAAAAACAATGTCTGGCTCACAGAGGTGGAGCTTGTCAAAGGGACACACCCCCATTGCACATGCGTCAGTCAGTTCTTCCCTGTGTTGGGACGATGCTCATTGTGGCACACAAGTGGACAATCTAAACAACACACCTCACAGTTAGACACCAGTGGAGTGGCATAGGCTTTATTGGCATGTGCGTGTCAGTACGGACGAGGCAATGGCCACAACAGGCAGGGACATGCTTAAGACACTTACATGCAGCATGGGTACATGTTGAGGTTCAGATTATGTTAGGGCTGAATAGGACAACATTCATCACGGATGGCAACGCTCACAGCCCACCTTGCCTTGCTTGATGAGTCAGGTGTTGTTTGGCGTCTGCACATTGCCCCGTGTGAGGGGGCACGACTCACTGCACGTGGGGTCTTCATGGTGCTCTGCCTCCGGGGTGCGCCGATTGTCTGCTCTGCCAACAGTGATCAGGTGTGAGGGTCCGACAGGTTCACATGTCGTGCTACATTGCCATGTGTGTGCTCTCCCCCAGCAGTGTGTCCGAATTGGCAACGTTGCCAGACGAGGCTGTGTTGCTCCAACCATGGACCTGTGTCACCTTGCACAGGTGTGTGTACACATGCATTGTTCCACGCACATGCATCCAGAGCCAGACCGAAGGCAGACGTGTCCTCTGTTGTGGTGGGATATGTGAGCAATCCCCACGATGCAACAAGTTGTTTGGCCATGTGCTGTGGGTGCAATCGGATGTGGCTGCAGGAACGTAGTTACTCGTCCATGAATGCCCATGCAGCTTCATGTGCAATGTGTTCCAATAGTACGTCGTTGTCGTGTTCAAAGAACACCAGGGTGAGCCAATCCATTAGGTGGTCCGGGCAGGTGTGCTCAGCCCACGCCGTCTCACCGATCCGCAACACAGCCCAATAGGGAAGCGCCTCGATGTGGTCACTGCACACGAGAAATTGTGCAATCTCCCATGCACAACTACCAATACATACGCAGTATGTCAAGGCATCCCATGCACGGCTGTCTCGGTTACACTCCTGTTCGTGATCCAACAGGGGGCGCAGACACAAGTCATAGTCCAATTCATCAACAGTTGTGTTGGATAGGCAGACATCCATGAGACACTCGAATGTGCATGTTCGGCAGTGGAACCAGGGCTGGACGCAGGTGATGTGGGAAATGCGGAAGCTGAGCCTGTAACTGATCCGCAGCACTGCCAGTGGCAGTGCGCCCAGTAAATACAGCATACTTGCACGGTACTGTTCCACGTGACGGGGGTTGTGCATGTGCCCGGTATGGCCTGCCATTGCGTTGATGCGTCTCGTGAACAGGCACTCTTCTGGACTGCGGCAGTTATGTGGAGGATATGCCACAGCTCTGAGCAATGATGTGTGTGCAATGTTGTGGGTAATGGGTTGCTGTTTCCATGAGTGTCAAGGGCATCCCATGCGGGGGTACCACAGGCAGGGGCTTCTGTGTGTGGGCTGTGGATGAGTCAGATGGTCATTTGCGGAATGCGTGGTGTGGGAGTCATCCCCATCTGCCATTGCATCTCTATCAGGGTGTTCCAGGCGCGTTCTGGACCAAGGTCAGAGGTGCAGGTGTCCTCCCGCCTTCTGCATTGGGACAATGGTGCTTTCATCCCTGATGTTTGTCTGACTACTACTTGCGTTTTCGGAATGTGATGTGGCTTTGGCGCTGAGATTGGGCCACAGCCTTGGGCTCATGGTGTACAGATGGCGATGCACACACACATGTTGGCATGTGGAGCCAGGTGCCCGAGCGGCCTTGCGCTGCTTGTGCTATCTCACTCCGTCTCTCTCCCTTGCTCTCTCCCTCTCTTTCCTTTGTTGGGCGCATGGCACACCTTCTTCTCTTGGATTTGGTTTTCCAGGCTGTGTGCTACGGATTGTCCAGTGAGGAGCAGCTAGGACTCATCCTAAGGGTTGTTTCACCTTTTGTTTGTATGGTGTTTTGTGTTGGTGATTGCATTGCTGTATGACTGATTCTCCATTTTCTGGCCACGCATGTATGTTTATTTTCCTGCTTGTGCGACATCAGGCAAAATGTTTGTTTTGGGATTCGTGGTGTTGGTGTGCAATTTCTTAGTCCGGGGTTGGGGGTGGTCCGGGGGGGTGGTGTTGCGGGCCTGGGTGTGGTGTCAGTGGGTGTTGTGGCCCTCTTGGGTGTCCGGGCCGCATGATGTGTGGCTCCATTGCATCTGTTGCCCTTCGGATGTGGCCCTGGGCTGTGCTCCCTTTTGTGGTGCTGGCTGCCGTCCGACTTTACACCAGGTCAGAGCAGGTGTAAATTTCCTGGTGCTAACACGCCTTATCGCCTGTTTTGTGTTTTTATCGCAGATGTGGCTGGTCATTGAGAATGTTGAGGTGTGATGTTGTCTCAACTTTTGTCACGGGAACGCCTACTCTGCATCTCATTAGCGATATTTGCGGGGGTCCTCTGTGGCGATGTTTTTTGCGGCTGCTATCGTGGGTAAACTGGTGCTGTGGGCTGTTAACACCAACTTGTGAATGGGGAGGTAAATTTATCACGACTTTGGCTGCGATGAAGTGCCGTTAATTCAGCGATAGCTCCTTGTGAATATGCCCCTAAGATGTTGCAAGGACTAGATCCTTGTAAAGTGAGAAAATATAGTGGCTTGCAGGGTCATTCTCTGGCTTGTCTTTCTAGAAAAGTGTGTTGAAGTGCTTTTCATCATTTAAGAATGTTAGCAGTAAATCACTCTGAAATGCGGAAGTTAGTAAGAAGATTGTACTATGTGAAAAGTCCTGCATTATCTTTAAGTGAAATAAACTCAGCTCTTTTGCATGGTTCAGTGTTGGATGTAAAAAAAGTTTCTGATGATATAGAGTTTCGTTTCTTTGGTCCTGAAGAGGAGTGTAGAGAAAGTGAGAGTTTAATAAGTGTAGGTGTTGAAGAAGAGTTGGAAGAAACTACTACTGTGAAGTTTGCAGAAGAAATTACAAAGTTTAAGGTAGTTTCTTGTGAAAACCAAACTATGTTTGTATTTGTTGTCGACGTACTCACTATAGAAGTCAAACTACGAATGTTGATTTGTATTTAAAAAGTGAAAAGAAAAATAATGATAAGTGGGGGCAATTTGGTGCTTATTTGTTGGTCGAAGGTCGTTTTGAGATGGGTAGTGATCAACTTATTTGTAAATATTGTTACAGCAAATTAGAAAAGAAGAAAATGCCAGCTAACAACCTAGAGTTGGTAGCTATTCCTCCGTAACTGGTAGATTTAAATACATATGAGTCAATTCTTATTCAATCTGTGCACCCGTTTCAGGCTATAGTTCGTATGGAGCCTAAAACAGGTAAGCTGCCTCCAACAGATTTACAAAGATGTTTAATAGGAAGAATTGTGTTTTTACCTTTAGATTTTAAGAAAAATATTGAAACTGTTGGTGTAGACAGAGAGGAAAGTGAACCTGTAGTTACTCTAGTTAATGGTGTACCAACAAAAGTCGGAAAATATGGCAAGAGTTAGTTGATGTCACAAAAAGATGGAATGGAATACCACCCCAAACCAGATGCACTGCATTTTTAGTTGCGTATAACAACATTCCACAAAGTTCTTTGTAACTCATTTGTATTTATTTTTTCTCCAACGTAATCCAACTTTAGTGATCTTCATAATTTTCACATGTCACAAGAGAAACGCTTATGTCTTCACTAAACTCTTAAAGTTACAGAAATGCCCATCCGGGCCTTATCCTGCACCACGACTGTGTACATAAGTTAATCCACGATCATTGATCATATGTTACCCAATGCATTTCGGGCCCATTCTCTGGCCCTTCATCAGGGGTTTTCTACAAATAAAAAACATATCAATTAGATTCCATGTTTTACCCCAGTGTCACTTGTTTACTCATTCACATAATAGTTCTCTCTTTAAGCGTTACCCATAAATCAACGTTCTATCCCGCTAACTTTAAGAGTTTAGTGAAGACATAAGCGTTTCTCTTGTGACATGTGAAAATTATGAAGATCACTAAAGTTGGATTACGTTGGAGAAAAAATAAATACAAATGAGTTACAAAGAACTTTGTGGAATGTTGTTATACGCAACTAAAAATGCAGTGCATCTGGTTTGGGGTGGTATTCCATTCCATCTTTTTGTGACATTCTTAAACAGCGTGGCTCGGGCTAACCACGTTTCCAGGTAGCACGCTATCAAAGTGAGAACACTAAGCTAGTGAAAGCAGAATATTGATGAAACAGGAGTGCACTGCGTCGTCTTTTTCTTGGATTTAAGAGTTAGTTGATGTCACCAAACTTCAAAAGGCTACATTATATCTTGTGCAAAACAATATTTATTATAAAAATGTATATGTGTAAGAACAAGACATATCTTTAGAAGATGAAAGAGAAATTTCAACTGGACAAATAGAAAAAGTGGATAACTCAAGGAGTGAAGAAATTTATGAACATTATAGTATACATCCTCTACATTCAAAAGAAGTGATAGGAAATACTATTGAATTATTCTAAATGAAGAAAGCGAAGGGAACTCCCATGAGTGTTTGGGAAAAAAGTTTGGAACCTCGTTGTTTTCCACAGCTCTTCCCCACTGGAAAAGGTGGATGATATGATGAACGACCAGTACAGATTCCAGCTTCAGAATATCGTACAACAAGATTGTACTCAGAAGATCCAAGATTTCTACAGTGGATTCCATATTTATTTCATCTTCTGTTTGAAAGTGATTTGTCTGGACTTTCATATGCAGTGAACCACATATTAAAAAAAGGAGTTCATCTTACACATCTTTCTGCAAAGGAATTTTTGGACAAACTTCAACAAAGAGACGATCTTTTAGAATCTCAGTTAATTAATTTGATGGCGTGTCAACGTGGTACTAATGAGTATTGGTATCATCGTCACGGAGAACTAAAATGTATGTTAAGGAACTTAGGAACCCCTACATGGTTTGTTACGCTTAGCTGTGCTGAATACGCATGGGACGACTTACTTAAATTTCTACAACAAGCAAATTCAAATGTAAAAAATATTGAATTGAAGACAGCTGGAGAACTGTGTTCCTTGGATCCTGTATATGTGTGCAGATATTTTAATCATAGGTTTCAATCTATGATGTCTTTTATCTGCAATAAAAATATTCTACCGCTTGGAGAAGGTATTGATTTCTTTTGGAGAAAAGAGTACCAAGCCAGAGGTGCTCCTCATATACACATGTTATTATGGATCAAGGATGCACCAAAATTTGGAACAGATAGTAATGAAAGTGTTTTGTCTTTCATTGAAAAATATGTTACCTGTGCCATTCCAAAAGAAGGAGGAGAAAACAACTTGAGGCAGCAAGTTTTACGTTTTCAAAGTCACCGATGTGGGAAATACTGTCGACGGAAATACAAGTCAAAGGGAAGATTTTATACAAAATGTCGTTTTGGATTCCCACGTCCAGTAATATCAAAAGGAAAAGTCAACAGTTTCATGTCAGCAGTAATGCATACTATAACTCGAAAATCTCCGAAGAATACTTACAACATAAAAAGAACTGAAGATTGAAAGTATATTAATGACTAAAATCCAGTGATTTTGACAATGTGGAATGCAAATATGGATATCCAGTATGTTGCAGAGAATTCGATTGTTGTTGCTCGCTATGTTACGTCATATATAACCAAATCTGAAAAGACGGAGTTGAAAGAAATGTGGGAAGAAATTTCACAAGAGAAGACTCTTAGTGACAAATTGTACAGCTTTAGTTTGAAGATGCTATCCCATCAAGAAATTGGATCCTACGAATGTTCGGATCGGTTGACCTCTGCAAATTTATATTCAAAGTCAAGAGTAATAATTTGGGTAAGTCTAGGTCTTGCTGCAACACGAAATTGAGTATTGAAATCTGTACAAGAAATTGAATACTTAGCATTGAATGAACCAGAAAGTACAGATATTGTTAAAACGAATGTATTGGAAACGTACTATCCTAAAAGAAGTCCACATCTGGAAAACATATGTCTCTATGAAGTCTCTTTAGGAGAACTGTTACAGAAAATATAAATGAAGAAAAATATGCAGTAATTGGATGTGAAGGATGTTTGGTAAAACATGCCAAAGGAAATCTTATTAACCACAGGAAACTCAGTTGTGAAACTCCAGACAAAAGGGAATTTTTCTATTTGGCACTTCTGCAACTTTTCAAAGCTAGGCGTAGTGATTGCTATGAAGACTCTTTTAATGCATATAAAGATAGCATTCAATGCACAATTTTTCCAAATTATCTACAAATGTTAAATGAAGAGATTGAACAAGAAACTACTATTACAGCTGAAATAGCTAAAGACATTTCTCAAGATAGTCAAAGTTCTGTTCCTCTAAGTCGAGATCCATTAGGACAACCAATTCTTGAAAATGAAGCAGCAATAGCCATGAATGAAGTAGAAACGGCTATGCAACAAGCACAACAGGATATTATTGAGTTGGGAAACTTGGAAGAACAACTAAATATTGAACAAAAAGAAATATATCAGCAAGTGACAGAACAGATACAACATGGTTTACTGTATGAAAAAAAAGAATGCCAATGCACATCATTTAAACCTATTCGAATGTACATCAGTGGTCAAGCTGGAACAGGAAAACGTTTCTTAATTAAAGTTTTGACCAGTTATCTACAGAAAACCACGGAATCACATTTATCTTGTGTTGTAACCGCTCCAACTTAGTTAGCAGCACACAACATTAAAGGGATTACATTACATTGTTTACTCATGTTACCAGTTGAACATGAAAAATAAGTTGGAATATCACAAGCTATCAGGAGAAGCTTGTTATGAAGTTTCAAGAGTACTCAAGAAAATGAAACTTTTGATCATTGATGAGGTGAGCATGGTCTCAAACTTAATGCTTGCCTTCGTACATTTAAGAATGCAACAGATTTTAAAAACAGATTATGATGTTCTGTTTGGAGGAAAACATGTAATTGTATTCGGCGATCTACTACAACTTACTCCTCGGAAAAGACAACCAGTTTTTAAAACACTTGTCCATGAAGAAACTAGGAAATCTTTGGGAAGTATTGGAAATGTGAACATTTGGTCTAATTTTGAATACAAAGAACTTATTAAGAATATGCGACAAGCAAGTGATGAAGATTATGGAAACATTCTTCAAGATATAAGAATTGGTGTTTTGACAAAACATGGTAAAGAAGCTTTACAAAGTAGGCTACTAACGAACTTGTTTCCAAATGAAAACATTGCACCTGAAATAATGTACAAAAAAATTGGAGAAAAGAACTCTATTGTTTGCCTAATGCCAACACTGCAGGAGTGTTCTACATTCAATGAAGAACTTTTGAAACTGGAAAAACAACAAATAGTGAAAATTGAAGCCCTTGATAAAATGGAACACGAAGGAGTTACTATTCTTCTTTCAAAGAAATTACAGTCAAAATTGATTCTTTGGAAAAGTCGGTGTCTAAGACTGCAGGTTTAGAAAAGACTTTATATGTATGTGTAGACTGTCGGGTACTTTTACGGCGTAATTTGGATGTAGAAAAAGGTTTAGTAAATGGAGCAATGGGAAAAATTGTTGATTTTGTTAATTATCAGAACAGAGATGGAATTGAATTTTTGAAGATTAAATTTGATCAGATTGAAGAAGTAAACCAGATTGGACACCGTGCTGTTCGTTTTCTGCTTGTAAAAGACTTGTATGTTCGTAGAAAACAGTTTCCTCTTTGTTTAGCATATGCAGTGACTATTCATAAATCTCAAGAATTAAGTGTAGACAATGCTTTGGTAAATATTGGAAGTACAGTGTCAAAGAGGGCATGGCATACGTTGCATTGTCTCGAGTAAGAACATTATCTGGTTTGTACATGATTGATTTTGATGAGAAAAAGATTAGTGCTGATGCAAATTGTATAAGAGAGTATAATCGGTTAAGAAGACTTTATGCTCCTAACTTAGGTGAATATCCCATATATGAGAAATTTGTAGTATGTCCAAAACAGAAACATGAGAAACATTCTAGTGAAATTCAAAAAAGAAAAGAATTGAAGAGAATAATGAAGCTGCAAAGAAAATGAATATGGACACTGTTGATGATATTGTAGGATACCAGTTAGAAAATAGTTCAGGAATCAACTGCTATGCTAATGTAATTGTGAATGTTATCTTTTATCTAGAAGATCTTCTTCATGAAATTGTGGAAAATCAAGAAAAAAGATTCTGTTCTTTATTACATTATATTTTTCAAAAGTTGGTAACTGATAGAACTAAAATCCATACTGCTTCTAGCATTCGGCATCTTTTGGATATATGTACTGGTTCTTCACAATTTACACTCAATATACAACAAGATGCACAATAATTTCTTATGTTTATGCTTGCAGTATTGGAAGATGAAGGAATAGAAATTGAAAATTTGTTTGGACTAAGTTACAGATGGGATCATAAATGTGAAGAGTGTTCATTTTCTTCTACCACTGAAATAGACACAGAACGATTCATATATTTGACAATACCAGATTGCTAATCAGTGTCTTTTAATACATTAGTAAAATCAGCTAATCAAGATATCAAATGCTCACATTGTAAATCAGAAATGTTGTCATTATTATATATAGAAAGATTTGGAAAATATGTCATTTTAATGCTACAACGTTGTAGAGCAAATGGAAGAAAATTGGAAACCAAAATTAAAAATGTCGTGGCAAGTCAAATATCAATTTCAGGAAGAACTTTTAAAACTGTGGCTATTATTTTCCATGATGGACCTACTACAACATCTGGACACTATACTGTGTATTTAAAGTGCAATAAAGGATGGACACATTGCAATGATGCCCATTTGGAATTCAAATGTAGGTTGCCTTACGAATTACCAGATTCATATCTGATTTTTTTTATGCCAAAGTTTTGAAAACATCATTCGGCCTATTGGGAAGATGTAAACACAAATTAAGGAGTTTATTTTGGATATTTTTATTGCAAATTCATTTGGAAACATTATTCGGCCTATTGGGAAGATGTGAAGAATTACTTTTTGGATTATTGTTTGTTCTAATTGTTATTGCATTTGCAAAATTGTGTTTGAAAGAAATAGTTTATGTATTCAATTTTTATATTATACGCGATGTAAATGAGAATGTATATTTCATAAATGTACTTCAGAGAAATACATGATTTATTGTAGTTGAAGAATGCAATTTAGAAACTGTAGATAGGTAAAAAGATAGTGAACTTGTTGTAAATATTTTCAACGCAGATTCGTTTTTTTTTACAATCTCATTGATTGTATTTTTTCCCCGCTGTTATATGATGATCTACATTGAAATCACTGTGTATGGTGAAATTCAGTAGAATCTGAGAACAGCAAAAAAGGGAAACTGAATATGTTATGTAAATGCAAAATTATGTTGTGTTCTTAACCACTTAACCGCGGCGGCAATTCCGCCGCGGTGCGGCGGTTTAGCGGAGTGGGCGGGGCCGCGTCGGCCAACGGACGTGCGCAGCACTACGGAGATAGTGCTCGCGACGGCCGTTGGCCGACAGTAGCAGCGAAGGGGTTAAAACTATAATATTATATGCAATAACTATTTTTCTTCTTCTTTTTACAGAAAGTTATACTAAAGCTTGAAAAGACTTTCAATTCAGTTTACAACAAAACTACTGTAAAGTAGTTTCACTGAGTTTTGTATCTTGTTTAATAAAGAAGGTAAGATGAAATAATGTAATAAGTATAACAATATGAAGTAATGTTTACAGTTACTTTTATTGCACTCATCTATTTTATCAACCACGACCCATGCACTGATCTATACAGTTTGGCACTATTCCCCATTCCTGCCATCACCCATGCACTATCCATGCATTTCTCAAATCACCTAGCCTGCATCCACACAGTTATAATATCACCCAGACACTACCTATGTACTCTTCTAATCACCCTGGCACTATCTGTAAACTTATGCAATCAGCTAAACATTACCTGTACACTCTTACAATGTCCCAGGTTATACTTGTATATTTCTGTAATCCCCTAAGCATTATCCCTGCACTCATGTAATCACCAAGACACTACCTTTGCACTCTTTCAATCATCCAGGCAGTATATATACAATGGTGCATTCATTCAGGCAGTACACATACACTTATAAAATCAACCAAGCTCTATTTATACAGTCCTCCAATCAACCAGGTACTACTCATGTACTTCTGAAATCTCAGCCACAACCCTTTAAGTTTTAAAATCACTCAGGCACTACCTATGCACTCCTACAAACTCCTAGGCCGTACCCCTACACTCTTGCAATCAGCAAGACATTAACCCTACACTCATGCAATTCCTCAGGTATTAACTATGCATTCCTCTAATCCTCCAGACATTACTCCTGTACTCATGCAATCACTTAGGTATTAGCTATGCACTCCTGTAATAGCACAGACATTGCCCCTGCACTCATGCAATCACTTTGGCATTACACATGCACTCCGCCAATGACCCTGACATTGCCCCTGCACTCATACAATCACCCATGCATTACTCATGCACTCCTTCAATCACTCAGGCAGTATTTGTGCATGTATAAAATCATCCAGTCACTACCTATGCAGTCATGCAATCACACAGGCACTACTAATGCACTTCTCCATGCACTCAGGCACTACTCATACACTCTTCCATACACCCAAGCATTATCCATACACTCCTTCAATCACCCAAACATTACCCATGCACTCATGCAATCACCCAAGCACTACCCGTGCAGTCTTTCAATCATTCAGGCACTACTCCTGCATTCATGCAATCACCCAAGCACTACCCATGCAGTCTTTCAATCATTCAGGCACTACTCCTGCACTCATGCAATCATCCATGTACTACTCATGCACTCCTCTAATCACCCAGGAACTACCCATGCAGTCCTACATGCGCTCAGGCACTAGTCATACACTCTTCCATGCACCCAGGCACTACCCTTGCACTCAAGCAATCACTCAGACACTACCCGAACACTCATACATGCACTCAGGCACTTCGGTGGCATTCATGCAATCACCCAAGCACTACCCATGCAGTCTTTCAAACATTCAGGCACTACTCCTGCACTCATGCAATCACCCATGTACTACTCATGCACTCCTCCAATCACCCAAGAAGTACCCATGCAGTTGTACATGCGTTCAGGCACTACTCATATACTCTTCCGTGCACCCAGGCATTACTCATGCACTCCTCCAATCATGCAACCAGTACCCATGCAGTTATAAAATAACCCAGGCACTACCTCTGCACTCATGCAATCACCCAGGAACTACCTATACATTCATGCAATAATTCATGCACTACACATACACTCCTTTAATCACCCAGGCACTACCCATGCACTCATGCAATGACACAGGTAGTAGTCATGCACTGCTGCAATCACCGAGGAATACCGATGTACTACTCCATGCACCAAAGCACTACCCATGCACTCTTCCATGCACCCAAGCATTATCCATATACTCCTTCAATCACCCAAACATTACCCCTGCACTCATGCAATCATCCAATCACTACCCCTGCAGTCTTTCAATCATTCAGGCACTACTCCTGCACTCATGCAATCATCCTTGTACTACTCATGCACTCCTCTAATCACCCAGGAACTACCCATGCAGTCTTACATGTGCTCAGGCACTACTCATACACTCTTCCATGCACCCAGGCACTACCCTTGCACTCAAGAAATCCCTCAGACACTACCCATACACTCATACATGCACTCAGGCACTTCTGTGGCACTCATGCAATCACCCAAGCACTACCTGTGCAGTCTTTCAATCATTCAGGCACTACTCCTGCACTCATGCAATCATCCATGTACTACTCATGCATTCCTGTAATTACCCATGAACTACCCATGCAGTCCTACATGCGTTCAGGCACTACTCATACACTTTTCCATGCACCCAGGCACTACCCTTGCACTCAAGCAATCACTCAGACACTACCCATACACTCATACATGCACCCAGACACTTCTGTTGCACTCATGCAATCACCCAAGCACTACCCATGCAGTCTTTCAATCATTCAGGCACTACTCCTGCACTCGTGCAATCACCCATGTACTACTCATGCACTCCTCCAATCACCCAGGAACTACCCATGCACTGCTACATGCACTCAGGTACTACGTATGCACTCTTGCATGCACCCAGGCATTACCCATGCACTCCTTCAATCACCCAGATATTGTCACTGCACTCATGCAATAAACCAATCACTACCCATGCACTTCTCCAATTATGCATGTAGTACACATGCACTCATGCAATAACACATACACTTTCCATGTTGTTTTCCATATATTACACTTGCCGCAATTCATACAACACATACAAATTTGTCTTTTTTTACCCAAATAGGCGGTTCTAACCAGAACCATTTTTTTTTTTTTTTTTTGTTAATCCTCATTCACCTCAGACCTTAGTGAACGTATGAGTCGCCCATACCGTTACTCTATCACAAAGAAGTGTAGGCTATTGGATGGGGACCAGGAGGAAGCGCCCCACCTACCGGCACCGCAGCAGGCTTGGATGACACTAACCCCATAATAAAGGGGAAGAGCACTCTCCCAGTTGGTCCAGATGACCCTGGAGACTGTTGATGTTGGCAAAGAGCGGATGGGAAAACTGGGACTGCCCAACAGCACAGCCTAAAGAGTTTTCAAGAAGGCGTAATCATTGGACCAAAGTTTTCTTATAAATCAATATTAATACATATTGATACATATACATTGATAAATAAGTAAATAAGAAAAAAAGAAAAAAAGAAAAAAGAGGGAAGAGGGCTATCAAGTCTCCCAAACCTAAGCATTGGACCACTTTAGTAAGAAATCCCATAGTGCTCTCTTTTCTTGCCTTGAATTCTACAGAGATCTCTCCTAGATGTCGAAAGCAAAGAGGACAGCCAGTCACAGTGCAGAGGAGGAACAACTTCTACCCATCTCCTACATATTTCCCTCCTGGCCAGCAGTATAGCATAGAAAAGAAAAGATCTAGCATGGCCTGCAATTTCACTGGATATTCCAAAAATTATCAGGATGAGATTTATTTGAATTGGGAGGGCTAGAATATCCGTGATGGTGTTCCCCACTCTTTCCCAAAAATCTGCTATGGCCGGGCACTCCATAAACATATGCACATCAGAGGCTCTCTCCATATTACATTTTTTACAACTAACTGGAGGCCCCTCGACATTTTAGTCAACCTTAACGGAGATAGATAGGCCCTGTGAAGCGTGAACAAGTGGTTCCTCCTAAGCCAGGCTGGTTTAACAATGTCAAACAAGATGTTAAAGGATGTTTGCCACAGATGTTCCCATTGTTCATTTGGTATGAGACCCCCCCCCATAGTTCTTCAGCCAATTTGAAATCTCTATCCACTGCCTCCTCGATAGCCCAGTACAGGAAGGAGACCTCCTTCCTTCCTATCGGTCTTGTGACTAGCTGCTCCTCAAGAGTGTTACCTATTCCTATGGGTTTTTTCAAGTTTTGGAACCAGCTCTGCAACTGAATGTATTTGAATTTAGACAAGCCCTCTTCCACCCTGTTGCATAATGATGACCAGGAGAGAAGCATGCCCTCATGAGCAAGGTCTCCCCACGTCTTCAATCCTGCTGCTCTAAGTGGAAGAGCTAACCTGTCCTTCAGGCAATCTGGTGCGCCAAGTGAGTCCCACAAGGGGGCCCGGTTTGAGAAGTAATTTAGGCCCGTCAACCTTTTAATACTGGCCCATATTCTAGCCATTCCCTGCAGGACTTTTAGCTTGATCTTTTTGAAGAATTTTGGTTCTCCAAACTTAAACAGGAATCCCTCCATAGATAGACCAGCCCCCTTTATCATTGCAGAAAACATGGCGCCCACCCCTGTGTTGTCCGGTGTTTTTAAAAGCATCCTGGAATGCGATAATTGAAAGGCCCATGCGTAGTATTGCAAATCCGGCAGTGCAAGTCCACCCTTTTCCCTCCTGCGTCTCAATTTCTTCCAGGCAATCCTGGTACCTCCATATGCCCAGACAAACGAATTGATAGCCTGTTGTAACTTAACTATATCTCGATTGTCAAAGTGTAATGGAATGGTATTAAAAAGGAAGGTGATTTTTGGGAGCACCACCATTTTCACCAAGTTAATCCTCCCTAGAATGGTTAAAGGGAGATGTGCCCAGGACTTCATAAGTTTTTACACTCCTTTGAAACATTTGCCAGGTTAATGGTTGAGATCTTATCGATTTCTTGAACAATTTTAACCCCCAAATATCTCATATCGCGCTTGGTCTGATGCCGACACCCTGCCAGATTCCAGGTCATGACCTCAGTCTTCTCAGCATTCACCTCATAACCAGATACCTGCCCGAAATCTCTGGCCAACCTTATAACCGTTGGGAAGGTCCTAGCGAGGTCTGCGGAAAGGACCAAAATATCATCGGCATACAGGGCCACCTTTCTCTCCCAAGCCCCATATTTAAATGGTAAAATGATAGCCTCCTCTCTTAACCGCTGGGCAAAAGGCTCAATATACAGGTCAAAGAGGAGGGGAGAAAGAGGGCAGCCCTGCCTAGTACCCCTAGTGATCTTAAAAGGTCTTGTCAAGCTGCCATTTACCAAAAGTCTAGCTAACGGATCTTGGTAAATCAGCTGGATTGCACGACAGAACTTTCCCCCCAAATTGAATTTCTCCATAACTGCAGATAAGTACACCCAGTTGACCCTGTCGAAAGCCTTAGTGGCATCCAACGTTATTGCAGCAAGGGGGAGCGAGTAGGTTGTGGCCAGATCTATTGCCCCGATAAAATCATAGGTCAGGTCCGATAAATTCCTACCTTTAACAAAACCTTTCTAATCGGTGTGGAGTATATCTCCAACGACCGAGCCCAGCCTACCCGCCAGAATCCTGGCAAAGATTTTATAATCTGCATTCAGCAGCGAAATGGGCCTATAAGACCCACAATGGGCTGGGTTCTTACCCGGTTTCAAGATCAAGGTAATGGTAGCTTCCCCCCATGAGACTGGAGGCCTCACACCTTCAGATAAGATCTCATTAAAGAGCTGTACCAAAATGGGAATTACCACCTGTCCCAAGGATTTATAAAGTTCTATTGGCAGCCCATCTGGGCCGGCAGCTTTCCCACTTTTACAGGCAAGAATAGCCATTCTCACCTCTTCCTGAGAGATATCCTGCTCTAGGTCTTCCTGCTGAAATAAATTCAAAGGGGTAAGCTTACTCCCATGCAGCCACTCCATAGCCGTCATTTTATCCAGCGGGCTATCTTCTTGATACAGATCCTGAAAGAAATCGAAAAAGGCTCCCCCTATCTCCTCGTCTGTGGACAGAGTATTAACCCCACCTGTGTTGTCAATTTGTTTGATCAGATTACGCATCCTATCAGACTTAACCTTCCATGCCAGGAGCTTACCTGCACCTTCTCCATATTCAAAGTGGGCAAGCTTACTCGCCTCCCATCTTTGTGCAACCCTAGTCTGAAGGATGGTATCCAACTGATCTTTTAATCTTCTTAATTTGACCAAATCTTCCTGCTGTTTCTCAGAGTCCGTCTCCTTATTCAGACCCAACTCTACTATTTTCAACTCTGTCTCCTTGCAAGCCACCACTTCTCTATATTGTCTATTCCTAAAACAGACCCTGCTCTTGATCATGCCCCTTAAAAAGGTCTTTAAAGTATCCCAAACCACCGAAGTTGCAGCAGAGCCTACGTTGATACCCAAAAAGCCCTCAACTTCCTGAGATAAATATTTCATCTCCTCACCATCGAGAAGTAGGGTCCGATCAAACGTCCAGCCACTAGGCTGCTGACCATCTGCCAGGACAAGATCCATCCATACTCCTGAATGATCGGACAGATGGGGAGTTAGATATCCGATATCCTTAATCTTACCCCGCAAGCTATGACTAACCAAAATATAGTCGATTCTCGACTTGTGGCCATATTTACTGTTGTAGTATGAGACACCCAGCCGAGAACCCGATCTATCTCTCCAGATGTCACAGAGTCCCGTCTGTGCCATCATGGATTGGAGGTACATTCTAGATCTAGAGGGCACCTTAGCTCTACTACTTGCTGACTTATCCATTTTCGGATTCAAGACAATGTTAAAATCACCAGCCATGATCACCGGGTCTGAATAATCCAGGAGATTCGAAAAAATAGTTTTAAGAAAAGAGGGGTCATCTTGGTTTGGGCCATAATAGCCCACCAAGGTAAGTGGATGACCCGAGATGATCGACTTCACAATGACCCACCTACCACATGGATCAACCAGAAAATCTAGAATGCGGGCTTTTGCTTGTTTTTTGATTAATATAGCAACACCCCTTATATTGGCACTCTGATTAGAGCAGATTAGATGATCCACCCATTTTTGCTTTTTAAATACTTCAGAGATCTCTTCCTTCAAAAGATGAGTTTCCTGAAGGATAATGACCTGCGCGGGAGAGTCTTTTATATATTGCAACATTTTTACCCTTCTAATTTTCACACGCAGGCCATTAACGTTCCAGGATAAAAACTGGATCGTCTTCATGGGGGTTTAAAGGTACATGCGAGATTTACAAGACTGATGAATCGCAGAAGGAACCAACACCAGACCAATCGCAACACAACTAAGGCAGTACGAACAAACATTAAGGTGAATGAGGACATTTTTTTATTTTTTACCCCTATACTCCCCACCTTGTGCACCCAACCCCCCTCCCAACAAACCCCTCCCAGGAGAACCCCCTCATTTACCTGGACAAGTAGAGTCCAGTTTCTGCTCCCGGAGCCACCCGTGCAGTCCCTTTATAATAATGAAAAGAGAGTAGAAAGAGGAAAGGTTTAGAGCCCGGCCCTTAACTCCCACTAACTAAGTATCCACATATAGATCCCTATATGGCGGGTCTGTAACTACCTCTCTAATACTATTTTTGAAAACCAAAAAAGAAGAGAAAAAAGGAAAGAGTGTATTTTGAAAAGCCCTACTAGTGAAATCTACTATGTTTGTTCACATAGATGGTTAGCATAGATGAGCGCCTAATCTCCAAAGATAGGCCTACCTACTATACTTCACCCTTCCCCAGACTTCCCAATAACTCATCTGCCTCTTGCACCGATCTAATATTGTGCATTTTGTTATTATGCATAACTTTCAAAGTCGCTGGGAATTTTAGTTGAGCCACAGCCCCAAGCTTCTTAAAGTCACCCAGCTTCCTGCCCAACTCCCACTGCCTGTCAAGGGTAGCTCGGGCCAGATCTGAACATATTTCAAATGAAAAGTCTCTGGCCTTCAATGATTTCCCCTTTAAAGCCATATTGAGGATCTTTACTTTCAGGGAGTAGGTATGAAAGTTAATGAGAATTTTTCTGGGCTTTATTCTATTAGGGTTCCTTCTAAAGGGGTCTCTGTGGATCCTCTGTATGTCCTTCCTCAAATCTTCTTCTGACTCTTCCATCTGCAATGATTCTTTTAAAAGTGAAATCATATAAGATTTGAGGTCATCCCCTCCCTTCCCTCCGGGACATTCAAAATACGAAGGTTGCTTCTTCGGGAGTTGTTCTCCAACATCTCAAGCCTATCTCGAAGAACCGATTCCTCCTTCTTGAGAGACAGTATGTCAGCTTTTGCCGCTCCAAGGTCATCTTTCAGTTCTCCTACTGTATTCTCCAAGGTATCGGTTCTATTATTTAGGAGATCAATTTTCTTCTCCAATGTCTCACAAAAGTTCCTAATCTCTCCTTGATTGGCTTCTGAAATAGAAAACCCCTTTTTGATATCCGGCGGAAGGGTGGAGAAAAGAGCCTCAAGAGAAGCCACTGATGGCCCCCTAGTTTCATAATCTTTGGGACCTTTGCCCACCTCCACCTCTGCGTCATGCCCAGCTTCCACCCCTAGTGATGCCAAGTCCTTCTGCCCTTCAGTATCCTGTCCTTTACTCAGGCCCCTGTTAAACTACTGTTGGTAGTTAGAGTTGAAGCTAGAGTTGATACTATAGGCATGGGACCGCAAACAACCTCCTTCCCCTCCATGTTGGAACTAGAAACAGGCAGGCCTACTGACCCCCTTCTGAGGGCATCACCCTGCCTCACAATATCTAATACTGGTGGTTGTACTTTAAAATATGCCCTTAAAGAGGGAGTGATTCTGACTTTAAGATCCAAAGGATTGCCTTTAGCCCTTCCTGCTTTAATGGTCCTCCCTTTAACCTCACACCGCTGGAAGGGAGAACAGCTAGCTTCTGCATCTACACTGATAACAGTACTTTTTTCTTGATTTTCCCCAATAGTACTTATGCCAGATTTCTCCTCCGGGGGCTGTTTAGTACCTTTATTATCCGGTTTTATTTTTACTGGCCCATGCGTAGCCCCCCGCGCCTCCTACCTTTCTTCAACCCCTTAATTAAGGGCACTGTGCTTAAATCCACCTGGGGCGATGGACTCGCCCGCTTCGCCTGGGACCCTGTACCTGCTCCTTCAGCTGTAAATGCGTGGGGGACCTCGGAGAAATGCCACAGCCTGGGTTCCGTCCCTCGTCGAACTCCCCTCCGGTCTCAACCCACTCCAGGACGGCGAAGGCTCGACTGGTGCTGCCGCTGCCTGTGCTGACACGGAGGTGCCCCCGAGCCACTGCTCTGCGGCCCCTCCTCAGGTCCAGGGCGGCCAGCACCCACCGAGACGAGTGGAACAAAACAGCGGGCGCCGAGGCTCCACAGCACATGCCCCGCGGAATGGAAAGAGAACGCGACAGAACCAAGAAAGAACGAAGGCCAACTGTTCAGCACATTGAAAAATAGCTCTAATGCAGGTATGCCGGGTCTCCGCTTCTCCTCATTTAGCTCGGGACGCTAGTGCCTCCGGGGAGCAAGCGGCTGCTCAACTAGCGGCTGCCATGTTCTCCTCCCTGTGCATCTTGTTCATCAAGAACCATTTTTGTGCTTCTTTTTTTCTTTTGTAATTTTTTTGTGTTTTTCTAACTCTTTTTGCATTTTTTTCTTTTAAAAAAAAATTCAAACAACAGAATAATGTGACAAAACTGTTGTCTAAACTTTTGCAATTTAAAAATCATTGCAAAAAAAAAAATTAACAGTGGTGGCTTTTTGCTGCAAAAAAATAGCGTCAACAGACTATTCGCCATAACAAATAATTTTCTTGCACTTGATGCATCTCTGTTCTAGACCAGCAAACTCTGGTCTAATATCAGGTCCTCTTGTAGAACTTCATGTTCCAGCTGAGGTGCTCGGTCCTGCATCTTCAACACCTTGCTGGGCTTGTTGTTCCAGCTCTCGACGATGCTGCTCCCGTGCTAGCCGACGAGGGTGAATGGTTTAGGGGTGCTTGAGCATGGATGAAGTACCCCACAAGTATTTTTTCTCAGAGCCCCGAGATATTATTCTTTCACAAATAGTGCAGATTACCTTCCTCGCATTCACCTCTTTTTCTCCATCTGGAAATGTAAAGAACGCCCAGACGATGCTCTACTTTTTGGGTTTTCTTGGTTCCTCCAAGTCCTCTTCTTCACCAAGGATGTCATCTGGTGGATTTGAAGATGCCATTTTTCTAGGTAGTTTAAAAAAAAAACACCAAAGAAATGCAAGAAGAGCACTAAACACAAAAGGTGTGTCTCCTGGCAATGTTCTTGGAGGAATGAGAAATTTGGGTGGGGTCCTGTAATTTCTAGAATAAAAAGCTTCTTAACCAATAAAATACTTTCTTTTGAAGTCACATGGGTTCGCGCACCGGGCACGCAACCTGCGCGCACCCGGCGCAATTTCTGGAAAATATATTTAACAATAATTTATCTTTATTCCAGTTACAAATATATGATATTTACAATTTTGTTAAATAATCTCTTGCTATAATATGTATAATAAAGTTATATATATATATACTTTTAAAACTTAAAGATTTGCGGTGGGTTCACGCACCCGGCGCGACCCCCGGAAATACATATGTGACGTTACGCGGGGCTGGGAACCACGCACCCGTCGCATACTAAACGCGTACCCTACACGACTTAACCAAAATGGCGGCAAAATTCTTAGATTCGCGCACCCACCGAGATTGGTACACGATGGGTACACGAATCCACTTTAAAAGTTTTTTATTTTTTTATTTTTATTTATATTTTAGAAAAGAGAAAACACTGCATTATTTTTATAAAAATTAAAAAACTAAGAAAAAGTATTTTTTGCACATGATACTTGCAAATTAGCATTTAAAAACCTTAAAAATTCACTGAAAAAACCATAGGTTTCAGGGACGTTATAGTTAGAAATTAGCATTTAAAAAACCTTAGAAATTCACTGAAAAGACCATAGGTTTCAGGGACGTTATAGTTAGTTGGACATTTCACTCGTACAAAACCAGAGAAATTCGGCCGTTATAATTAGTTGAGCTAACTATAACTCACGCCCCCGCAACGCACTGCTGATGACGTCACATATTCCATCATTCATGACATGGTCAGTGACATCACTGATGACATCACTGATGACATCTCAAATGACATCACTGATGACATCATCCACGTAATCATCTGATGCACCTCCTCACACCCTAATATAACCTTAGATACACCCACTCTAAAATACAGACTACCCTTTTCGAAACCATAGACTCATCAATACCAGTTACTACATATCCACTCACTGATTCCTAGGTCTACACACACATTCACCCATACAGTCTCTCATACATGCAGTCACTCATCAATACAGCACTATCATATGCACTCATACACCTATACAAACACTCGCACTCCGCCAGTCATCCATATAGTTACTCACACACCTAGTCAGTCATGCACAGAATCAATCACACTCCCATTTACTCATCTATATAGTTATACACACACCACCTCACTTATTCATACAGATACTAACGCATACTTACTCTCTTATACAATCACTGATACAAGCGTGCACTCGTCCAAACAACCACTCTCACAATCACTCACTCTCACATATAGTCATTTATATACTCCAACACTCACATATACTGCCTTTCACATATGTAGTTACTCACACATGTACCACTGACACATCGATTCACTCACCAACACACCCATACACACACTCACCCACCCATACAGCCCTTCACAGATGCACTCTTGAACCCATATACCCAGTGAATCACCCACACACACATCTATGCACAGACTCACACACCCCCCACCCACACAGACACTCAGGCACCCATACAGATACGCAGACAACCAATCAATAACCCATATAGACTCTCATGTAGCTACTCACCAACCCATGCAGCCGCTTACACACCAACTGATAGACTGATACAGACATTCACACAGTTTAGTCACTAACCCATGCATTCGAGAGTTATAGTTAGCTCAACTAACTATAACGGCTGAATTTCTCTGGTTTTGTACGAGTGAAATGTCCAATTAACTATAACGTCCCTGAAACCTATTTTTTTCCATATTTATATATAAATGTCTTGTCTTCATAAACTGAGAGTGGCCCTCCAAATTGTGGATCCCAAATGATGTTTATTTCAGGGTAGAGCAAAAGTGCTTCCCTGAAATAAAGATCATTTGAGATCCACGATTTGAAGTGCCGCTCTTAGTTTTTGAATTAAAAAGATGAGACTTTTGCGTGTGTGAGGTGCTCGCAGACGCTTTGGCAGCATGTCAGCACCCTCATCTCAATGACTGATATATGTATATATATATATATATATCCACAAAAAAGTTGCCCTGATGCAAGGACGCAACTTCCCAGCCGAGTGCTTTTCAAAAGCCTTTATTTGTTCAAAAACGGCATTTTCAGCTCCAAACATTTGCAAACTCCTGATGCGTTTCAGAGCCCTCAGGCTCTTTCTTCAGGGGATGACACTGCCCAAACTGAAATGCTCGGTAGGCGCCATTAACTACATGCATAATACATGCAGCCCACGTGGGCCTCTCAAGTGAGTCACAATTGCAGCATGCTGGTACCTGTAGTTTAGTCCAAGCAGAATATTCCCCTCTGTGGGTTCAGTTCAAGTTACAGTGTCCTTTCTTTTAAACAAATAAAATACCCCAGTGGGTTTCGGAATGAAATCCCCAGTTTTCTTATTTCACCAACTCAGCTGCGCCTAAAGGTCGGAAATGTTCGAACCTCTCTGGCCCCATTCAAACTCCATGATGAGGCATCCTTCTCGGCCAGGCTGCCGAGTAAACAATCCACAAAAAAGTTGCCGTGATGCAAGGATGCAACTTCCCAGCCGAGTGCTTTTCAAAAGCCTTTATTTGTTCAAAACCGGCATTTTCAGCTCCAAACATTTGCAAATTCCTGACGCGTTTTAGAGCCCTCGGGCTCTTTCTTCAGAGGATGACACTGCCCAAACTGAAATGCTTGGTAGGCGCCATTAACTACATGCATTATATATGCAGCCCACGTGGGCCTCTCAAGTGAGTGTAGTTAATGGCCCCTACCGAGCATTTCAGTTTGGGCAGTGTCATGGTCAGCAATGTCACTGACCATGTCATGAGTGATGTAATATGTGACGTCATCAGCAATGCATTGCGGGGCGCGAGTTATAATTAGCTCTACTAACTATAACGGTCAAATTTCCCTGGTATGATACAAGTAAAATGTCCAACTAATTATAACGACCCTGAAACCTGTGGTTTTTTCAGTGAATGTATATATATATATATATATATATATATATATATATATATATATATATCCACGAACCCTCCAGCAAAACTGTAGGAAGAGGCCACGCGGGGAACTCAGGAAGGAGCCTTTATTGGACAAGCAGGTAAGGCATAATGCATTTCGATTTTTCAATCTTCTTCAGACGCCACTGCTGCACCAGAAAACAGCCCCACGCCACCACTTTTAAGTTCATCTGCAGACTGCTTAAAGTTATCGTTGTGCCGGCGGATTGTATACCATAAAGGCTCTTCATGAGCATGTTGCCGTTCGAGTGCTCCTTGTACGTTGGGTACTTTGGAGTTTGGATAAATACGCGGCATACCCTGCCGCGAAGGAGCACCACCCTAGGATGTGGGGGCCCCGCGGTCTGTTATCGAGTAGGCCGACATCGTGGGGCAGCAACGGATTTAGCATATCCACCGGCACACCGAGGCCCATCTGGGGGCTATGAATGTTACAGCAGCAACATTGCGTGCTCCATCTGGAGACAAAGGACACTACAAGGCCCATAATGCTCTGCTAGTCGCGGCAGAGCGTCCCATCCAGGGCATGCATTGGATCATTTAAATGATGAGGGCGGTGTCCTATGCGCCTTCAATTGCCAAAGCCTCTGAAGAGAAGTGGGGGCACTTCGAAACGGGTCAGGCATCCATGGCAAATTGGACTGCTTAAAGTTATCGCTGTGCCAGCGGATTGTATACCATAAAGGCTCTTCATGAGCATGTTGCCGTTCGAGTGCTCCTTGTACGTTGGGTACTTTGGAGCTTGGATAAATACGCGGCATATCATGCCGCGAAGGAGCCCCACCCCAGGATGTGGGGGCCACGCGGTCTGTTATCGAGCAGGCCGACTTCGTGGGGCAGCAACGGATTTAGCATATCCACCAGCACACCGAGCTCCATCTGGGGGCTATGAATGTTACAGCAGCAACATTGCGCGCTCCATCTGGAGACAAAGGACACTACAAGGCCCATAATGCTCTGCTAGTCGCGGCAGAGCGTCCCATCCAGGGCATGCATTGGAGCATTTAAATGATGAGGGCGGTGTCCTATGCGCCTTCAATTGCCGAAGCCTCTGAAGAGAAGTGGGGACACTTCGAAACGCGTCAGGCATCCATGGCAAATTGGACTGCTTAAAGTTATCGTTGTGCCGGCGGATTGTATACCATAAAGGCTCTTCATGAGCATGTTGCCGTTCGAGTGCTCCTTGTACGTTGGGTACTTTGGAGCTTGGATAAATACGTGGCATACCCTGCCGCGAAGGAGCACCACCCCAGGATGTGGGGGCCACGCGGTCTGTTATCGAGCAGGCCAACTTTGTGGGGCAACAACGGATTTAGCATATCCACCGGCACACCGAGGCCCATCTGGGGGCTATGAATGTTACAGCAGCAACATTGCGCGCTCCATCTGGAGACAAAGGACATTACAAGGCCCATAATGCTCTGCTAGTCGCTGCAGAGCGTCCCATCCAGGGCATGCATTGGAGCATTTAAATGATGAGGGCGGTGTCCTATGTGCCTTCAATTGTCAAAGCCTCTGAAGAGAAGTGGGGACACTTCGAAACGCGTCAGGCATCCATGGCAAATTGGACTGCTTAAAGTTATCGTTGTGCCGGCGGATTGTATACCATAAAGGCTCTTCATGAGCATGTTGCCGTTCGAGTGCTCCTTGCACGTTGGGTACTGTGGAGCTTGGATATATATATATATATATATATAAATCCCATCAAATCTCCTTCCAATAAAAAGAGGTGCACCGACACTTAGCTAAGCAGCGTTAAAACTTTTAATGGTGAGACAGCACGAAGGTAAAAGGCAGTTATCCCAACGTTTCTGCTCTTGTCGAGCCTTGATCACGGGAGGCAGTCTCTTTTTTGAAAACGACCCACGTGGTTTCCCTTATAACTCCGTGGGCCGTATTTTACTAAGAACACGCACAGGGAAATCTTCAATTTACAGGTGAATAGCGCAGTCTATTTCTTTTTGCGAATGACCATAATGCGCAACCACTTCTTATTATAACAGTTCCCTGGAGGGTGTGAGCCAAATCTGCCAAAAACACAGTTCGTAATTTCAATCTTCACTCACTGAATAAACGCTGCTCCAGCCAGCAGTACCGGAAAACTTTCCTTCTGCTCCCAACTCGCCACACACGGTGAACGCTTTCACCGGGGCAAGCAGGTCAGGCTCCAAACATTAAATCCAGCCACAGTGCCCACGACACAAGCCTGAACCTTGAAGGGCGGCCAGTGCTTTCCAGCGCAGGGCTTCTGGTTGCAAATCCCATCAAATCTCCTTCCAATAAAAGAGGTGCACCGACACTTAGCTAAGCAGCGTTAAAACTTTTTAATGGTGAGACAGCACGAAGGTAAAAGGCAGTTATCCCAACGTTTCTGCTCTTGTCGAGCCTTGATCACGGGAGGTCTCCCGTGATCAAGGCTCGACAAGAGCAGAAACGTTGGGATAACTGCCTTTTACCTTCGTGCTGTCTCACCATTAAAAAGTTTTAACGCTGCTTAGCTAAGTGTCGGTGCACCTCTTTTATTGGAAGGAGATTTGATGGGATTTGCAACCAGAAGCCCTGCGCTGGAAAGCACTGGCCGCCCTTCAAGGTTCAGGCTTGTGTCGTGGGGCACTGTGGCTGGATTTAATGTTTGGAGCCTGACCTGCTTGCCCCCGGTGAAAAGCGTTCAACGTGTGTGGCGAGTTGGGAGCAGAAGGAAAGTTTTCCGGTACTGCTGGCTGGAGCAGCGTTTTATTCAGTGAGTGAAGATTGAAATTACGAACTGTGTTTTTTGGCAGATTTGGCTCACACCCTCCAGGGAACTGTTATAATAAGAAGTGGTTGCGCATTATGGTCATTCGCAAAAAGAAATAGACTGCGCTATTCACCTGTAAATTGAAGATTTCCTGTGCGTGTTCTTAGTAAAATACGGCCCACGGAGTTATAAGGGAAACCACGTGGTCGTTTTCAAAAAGAGACTGCCTCCCGTGATCAAGGCTCGACAAGAGCAGAAACGTTGGGATAACTGCCTTTACCTTCGTGCTGTCTCACCATTAAAAAGTTTTAACGCTGCTTAGCTAAGTGTCGGTGCACCTCTTTTTATTGGAAGGAGATTTGATGGGATTTGCAACCAGAAGCCCTGCGCTGGAAAGCACTGGCCGCCCTTCAAGGTTCAGGCTTGTGTCGTGGGGCACTGTGGCTGGATTTAATGTTTGGAGCCTGACCTGCTTGCCCCCGGTGAAAGCGTTCACCGTGTGTGGCGAGTTGGGAGCAGAAGGAAAGTTTTCCGGTACTGCTGGCTGGAGCAGCGTTTTATTCAGTGAGTGAAGATTGAAATTACGAACTGTGTTTTTGGCAGATTTGGCTCACACCCTCCAGGGAACTGTTATAATAAGAAGTGGTTGCGCATTATGGTCATTCGCAAAAAGAAATAGACTGCGCTATTCACCTGTAAATTGAAGATTTCCCTGTGCGTGTTCTTAGTAAAATACGGCCCACGGAGTTATAAGGAAACCACGTGGGTCGTTTTCAAAAAGAGACTGCCTCCCGTGATCAAGGCTCGACAAGAGCAGAAACGTTGGGATAACTGCCTTTTACCTTCGTGCTGTCTCACCATTAAAAAGTTTTAACGCTGCTTAGCTAAGTGTCGGTGCACCTCTTTTTATTGGAAGGAGATTTGATGGGATTTGCAACCAGAAGCCCTGCGCTGGAAAGCACTGGCCGCCCTTCAAGGTTCAGGCTTGTGTCGTGGGGCACTGTGGCTGGATATATATATATATATATATATATATATATATATATATATATCAGTCAACATCCCGTTCTTCCTCCGCAAAACAGAACTCGACACGCTCGTGTTATATTCAGCGGTTTATTTTCGCAGCTGGTAACGCATTTTGACCGACAAAGCGGTCTTGTTCACAACAGTAACATGTCGCCATTTTCTGCTTTAAATACCATTCCCACCCATTAAAGTGACAGTGCAATGTAGTTCATGAGCAGCACCGAACAACAAAGTTTTATATTGAAACATTCCCACCCACTAAAGTAACAGTGCATTGAAGTTTATGGGCAACTCTGGACAATAATGTTCTATTTACAAACATGATCAATAAAGTTTTGTATTCATTGTTTTTTTGTATTTTTGATGCTTATTTCGATCTCATCAACTTTTTCTCCTGCAATTTTTAATCAATGTTCTCTTTTTCTCATGTAATATTTATTGGTCTTTAATTTCAAACCAAAAAATAGTAAATTTCAATATACTGTTGCCCTATATATTGAACTCATTACAACGTCCCGTTCAATCACAGGACGCTGCGAGCTTACTGCCCATATTTCAAGTGTACCTATTGGTGACTAAATATTCATCTCTAACACTGTGTATCTTTAGGACATGCACGATCGTTATTCAAAACTGTATTTACGATGATCATCCTAAGGCTGCCTATTGTGCCTTGATCTATTGCAATGCACCAACCAGGTCATGTATTAGCAGCTCACGTCTCACTAAAATAGTGATATACACCTCCTTACCGAGGTTACACATAGCCAGGGCATAAAGTGCCAAATGCATAGTGCCATGCTATAGAATTCTTCTTGCATAAATACACCATATGGTAAAGGCCTCTGTGCATGGCTGCTCTGTACGATCTTATATGGACACTTAGGTTCATCCCTATAAGAATAAATCAAGGGTGAGGTGTAAATTGCCAGGTACTCCATTTCGCACTCCCATATTATTAAAGTGCTACGTGCCAGGCTGCCTTATCAAAGCCTTTGTAAACAATTCACTTGGTCTAATAATAAAGAGCAACACATTTAACTGCAATACCTCTCCCATACAGGGCTAGTGCCCTTAAAATACCGACCAATTGATATTAAAGTGGCACATGCTTAATTATGTCCTTTATCAGATAATAATAAAGTATCACATGCTTGATAGTATTCATTATCGTATACAGGGCAAGTGCCCTAAAGGTGCGATGTCCACATATTACCTGTCCTATTTTCACTGGTTTGGTCTACATTTGTAGTGTAAAGTGCTCTGTGCTCATAATAAAACCCTAATACAAAACATTCTTAAAATTTACAGAAACCATACTGGTGCTTAAAACCAACAGATAAAAATTCTTATGGAAATTTCACAGTCCATCAGTGGCGTAACAAATGTTGAGGGGGCCCCCTGCCAGGTACACGGAGGGGCCCCCGCTCCGGATTTAATCCAGAGCTCCCTCGTACCACGGGGGCTGCAGGGGCCTGTGTTACGCCACTGCAGTCCATTACAGGTGCACATGCAGGTCTTCCTCAATATTGTGTCCCAGGGGGGCCTTTGTGCTGACTCTTAAAATATGTTTGGATTCTAGTTGTCTCAAACAGCGTTCCCTATTATATATAAATATATGGGATCAATAACGCACTTTCAAGGCTCTCCGGACTCACGCAGCCAAAGCACACAATGCCTTGAAAAATAAAGATTAAGCTAGGTTCATTCCACACTGTTCCAACGGCACACAGAAAGATAGCACCCACAGAACAAATGGCCTTAATATTGAGGATAAATCTGGGAATACATGTTGGACTTCCCTGGCTCACCATCAAAACTCATAACACTGACATTAAATGATGGCCAAAACTCTGAAGCAACACATGCACTTATACAGACAGACAACTAAACCCTCCGCACCCACATTGCCCTTAAGGCCTATAGAAAGATATATCTCTGGGAGTATTCTATTGCCTTCCACAGAAACCAGACCTGAGGCAATAAAAGCAAAAAAGGACCAGATGAATGAAAATAAGTCGGGGAGAAAGCCACACCTATGCACAGAATGCCAAGCTCACGGCACACATTGCCAAACAGGAACAAAGTAAATGTCCCAGCACGCAAATAGAAGCAAAGCAAAATTGTTCTCTGTACCAGCACGCATGTAAATATAGCATAGTAGCAAAGAATGGCAGACACACCACCTTAAGAAACAAGCATTGGCATAGCCTATAGGACTCGCCTTTGGGACCTTAAAAGTGTTTAGCCATGCAACAGTTGATGTTGTTGCACCAAGGACATTGCGCTGCATAACTAAATACTTATAAGGTCCCAAAAGCGAGACCTATTGGCTATGCCAATGCTTGTTTCTTAGGTCAGCAATAAAAACGAAGCAGAAGAAGAGAGCAAAAAAAGAGAAATTCTGGTTAGAGGATGGACAGTGTATACATGTCCACTGACTTGTTTTTTTACTTTCAATTCTCCTTGAAGCTAATATCAGATATTGTAAGCCTGCTTTTGCTTTCTTGCAACAACTTGGCCATGCTCAAATACCCTATGCTGTTGTTAATTTTTTAAGATGTTCACTGGCAGTTAGGATTTGTCCTGAGGGCATTTATCAGTACTCTTAATATTTTTAATTTTCTGTTTTCTGACTGTATTGTTGTCATATTGATGTATTTTATGTGTGTTTTAACTTTGCTTTTAAGGCTTTTTATAGCCGAATAAAGATTATTATGACTGACTGAAAGAACATTTCCTTTTAACTGGGATACACTTTGGGCACCATGTTTACCCTCCGCTATTGTAGGCAGCCTCAAAGGCAGGACGAGAAAGAAACATACTACAAACAAACACCTCAGCATTCACTGGAAAATATACCCCAACCCTACAAGGAGTACAACCTACGCCCCAAAAAAGAAACTGTATTTGTGTGCTCACACACTTTCACTGGGAGACATATTTTTGCTTCAGTGATTCAGAAATAAGGCAGTGATTGTTCAGCACATTTGAGAGAAGTCTGGCTTTGGCTGCTAATAAAGAAATGGTAGCCTGGGTGTTAGACTTGGCTTTTTCAGCGGGTTTACCCCCAGACTTTTTGCTTTTTGGCCTCCTGTTTTTGACCCTGTGTGTGTTGGTTTTAGGACTCTGGGCACTTTACCACTGCTAATCAGTGCTAAAGTGCATATGCTCTCTGTGTAAAATGTGTTATGGATTGGTGTTTCCATAATTGGCCTATTTGATCTATGTGTCAGTCCCTAGTAAAGTGCACTACGAGTGCTAGGGCCTATAGATCAAATGCTGTTGGTGGGCTGCAGCACTGGATTGTGCCACCCACGCAAACAGCCCATAAAGTGTAACTCTGGCCTGCCATTACAGAGCCTGTGCGCAGCCTGGGGCTGCCGTGTCGACTTGGCAAGTGCGCACACTTGCAAGTCCCTAAACCTTCCCTTTTCTACATGTTAGTCACCCCTAAGGTAGGCCCAAGGTACCCCTGTGGGCAGGGTGCATTGTATGCGAAAGGTAGGACATGCCCTGGTGTGTGTGGCATGTCCTGATAGTGAATTACTGCCTAGTTCGTTTTTCACTATTGCAAGGCTACCTGTTCCCCATAGGCCAGACAGGCAGTTTTGATTATTACAGCTTATAATCCTAACTAACCTAGGGAACATGGTAGAAATTCGAGTTTAGTATGCCTGGACTCAGAATGATAAAATGCATCTTTTAGTGAAGTTGGTTTTAACATTCTGTGTTTGAAAATACCACTTTTAGAAAGTGGGTATTTTCTTGTCTAACCATCCAAGCGAGGTTGTGTATTCCTTGTCTGGAGTGTGAGTGACAGGGGCTGGGGGATGCCAGGAGACAGGGTGAGTCAACACAGGGCTGAATAGCAAGATCTACATGTAGATGGGTGGGAGGAGTTGCACCTGGGCCCTGAATAGGACAGTGCCTTCCCTCCACAATGCTGGCTCCACCTCCTGTGGTGCGTCTGATGTCCCTGGCCTACTCTCTGAAAGAAAGGACGGAGACTTGTCAACAAAGTGCTCCAGAACTGGTTTGGACTAGGCAAAGGCCTCTCTGCCTTCAGAGAACAAAGGAATTTGGGATATAAATATTGGGGCCCTGACCCCATGAATTTAGATCTCGCTGGAATCAAGGAACCTGCCAAGACGAAGAGCTGGAAGAGCTGCCAGGAGGAGTACTGCCCATTTGCTGTGTTGTTGCTTTGTTGGGTTGGCCTGCAGCTGCTGCTTCTGCCTTGGGCAGTGAAAGGACTGAACTTTCTACAAACTTGTGCTGAGTATCTCCAAGGGCCTGGAACCGAGCTGGCCTCCTGTTAAGAAGTCTCAGGGACTGCAAAGACTTCACAAGCCTCTGGGTACCGCTTCTGGAACGCTGTTTCAGTTGCCACAGAGGAAGGGAACTGCAACCGACTCCGTCAACCGAATCCATCCCTGACCGGTGACCTGTTTGCACCGCAGACCGCATCGCAACCCTGGTCTCACCGTAGGCGACGTCCGACGCCGTCAACACCGAGCCGCTGCTTGCGCCGTGACCTGTGGGCACTGCAGTTCGCATCGCATCGCTTCACTGAACCAGCCGGACCCGACCGACGCGGACGCTGCAACTGGCTCAACAGTCGTGACCGCATCGCATTTGGGGGCCCGCTAGCACGTTTGCGACGCACCGCTCCGAATCGCACCGCTGTCCGACGCCAGCTCCCACACTCCGGCTTGGTCGCCTGCATCGCAACCTGTCAGCACCGCATCGTACATCGTCTCACCCTGCACCGCACGCCTTGGACTCACCGACTCCGTCTGCATGACGCTCATCGAGCTGCTGCCTGCACCGCATCGAGGGACACCGCACCTTGCATCGCTCCGTTGTGCACCGCAACCGCGACGAACGCCGACCGGCTCGTACACTCCGTACCAGCCACCACGAGAAAGGTACTGTGACCGAGTCTGTTCACGACTCTGCTGGCCCATAGCGACGCGGTCGGCTGGAACTGTTGGACTCTGTGTAATTCAGCATCGCGGTAGACCCGGACGGGGCTACCGACTCGTACGAACTTTGCTTTTGTGTTTATTCCTGCAAAGAAGTTACCTTATCAAGCATTCATTTTTAAAGTATTTGTATTGTGGATTTTTATCGTATTTGGTTTTGTCTTGAGTATATAAAAATATTGGTTATTTTTCTAAACTGGTGTGGTGTCAGTTTGTAGTGCTTACACGGTATTACTGTTGGTTATGTGCAAATGCTTTACACACTGCCTCTGAATTAAGCCTGACTGCTCATGCCAAGCTACCACGAGGGTGAGCAGGGGTTACTTCACGAGTGTAACACCCTTACCCTGACTAGGAAGAAGGGTCCCTACTTGGACAGAGGAGCAAGCCCTTGCCAACTAGAGACCCCCATTTCTAACATTGGTTGTCAGCGGTGAGGATAGCACTTGTGTTTGCACTTGAATTACAGTGATTGGTGTGCACTACTACCATATCGCAGACCATTATGTACCACATACTGGTTCTTCTTTTGGCCTATTTTTGATCTTGCCAGTTTTCAACTCACTACTTTCATCATGCCTGAATCAACTGCATCATCCGTTGCATCTCTGGAAGTTATCTTTGAGGAGGATAGGTTGGAATCCTACGCCGTAAAGGAGCTACGAGCGATTTGTAAAAACCTGAAAGTCCAAATTAAAGGCCTAACAAGGAAGGAGGAGCTACAGAAGGCGCTGAGGGCCTGGGTAGCAGCCAGACATGCCAGTGGGCAGCCTGGTAATCTCAGTGAGGAGGTGGAGGAGCCTATTTCCAGGGTGGATGTGCTTTTGGGTGGGGGGAACCCGCCAGGTCAGGCAGCAGCATTCTGTCCCCAGAGGAGCTGGAGGACAGGCGGGAGGCAAGGCAGCTTGAGCTGCGGAAGCTCAGGCTGGAGAGTGAGCGGGAGGAGAAGAGGGAGGAGAGGAGATTGGCCATGGAGGAAAAGAAGATGATCCTGGATCATGAGCGTAAAATGAGAGAGCTGGAGCTGGATTAGGAAGCCGGTAGGGCTTTGTCCAGCCCAGATGGTGGCAGCAAAAATGTAGTGTCTAGTACTGAGGATGAGGTACACACACACACAGATTTGGGGCCCTGCTTCAAGGAGGGGGTTGACATACGCCAGGGGGTTCAGGATTGTGAGGTTACTCCAGTGGTGCATAGTGTCCCTGAGGTGGATTGGGGAACTGGCACAGGGGATCACTTTCCTGGTAGTGGGAGGGACACTCTACTGACTCTAGATGAGAGGTGCAGGGAGAGGGGTTCCCCCATGATAGAAGCCCTGGTAAGTGAGTATGGAGACCAGCCAGAAGAGTATGGGTTGAGAGACAGCAACAGTCAGACACTGTCTCACCGGTCTTGTGAGAATGATGTGGGGTACTTGTCTGAGGCACTGGATGGTTGGGTGAAGGGTAGTTTGGTTAACACCTGTGTGGGGCTGTGTGATTCAACTGTTGGAGAGCATATTTTAAGTCCCTGTTTTCCAGAGCTATGCCAACACCCAGTGGAGTATGAGACCTTTTGGTGGATTCCAGAGGGTCTGGAGAAGCATCTGGGGGTGACCCGGAAGGAAGTGGCTTAGGTATTTCCCAACCAAGGGTGGTGGGAAAGGTTCATGGTAGCCCAGCTAGTTTCCGGTGTCATGGGAAGGGTGTAGGGACTCACATCCTGTCTCCGCAGAGAAGGAGTGGGAAGGGGCTGCGGCCCAAGGTGCCCGAAACCCGGTCCCAGAGCCTGGTTGGTTCCAGGAGGGAACACCAGGTGGGGAGCCTAGGCTGTACTGATAGGCCATCCGTTGAGGGGGATCTCCTAGAGTCAGGAGAACCTGCAGCATCTGTAAGCGGAGCTCCAGTGGTTCTGGTGTCTGGCGGCACCGCTCCAGTTGGGAGGGTGCAGGAGTCCAGATGGAGGGGTGAGAGGGGGATGCGTTCCCCAGTGGGAGAACCAGTGGGTCAGGGGCCAGCCAGAAGGGCTGAGCCTCCTAGCAGTGACCATGGTGACACCACTTCTGTCCTGGGGGATCTTCGCGCACTGTCAGATGGACAGAGGTCGGGAGATCTGCACCAGGCAGACTGTCACACAACGCATGAGTCATGTGTTACCCTCAGGGGGGGCATGTGTGCTCCCAAGGAAGTCCTGGTGCACCGGGCAGGTGCTCAGCTGCAGGGTTTAGTCCCTGGGTTGGGAGGCCAGGTTCAGGTCCTGCCTGACCTGGAGGGAAGGATGACTGTAAGCAGTGTCCTGACCGGTTTGTCTTCTAGGGGTACCACTCCAGGTGGGAGGGTGCAGAGCTCTGGAAGAGGGTGCAGAGGGAGGGAGTCCTCGCCTCTGACCCCGGTTCAACCTGAGGGTTTAGATCCAAGGGTGGTGAATCAGTTGCAGGGTCAAGGCCCTGAGCTGGTGGAAGAATTGTGTAGGAGGTCTGGTTCCAGCGTCCTGACAGTTTTTGGTTCTGAGGGTCCCTCTCCTGGGAGGAGAGTGCAGAACCCCAGAAGGAGAGGTAAGGGGAGGAGAGCCTTGCCCGAGACCTCTGGTGAACCTGAGGGTGCGGACCCTAGATTGAAGGATCAGTGGCTATGTAGAACTGCACTGATGAGAGGAAGAGTGGAGTATGGTTACTATGTACCAGGGGTTACTGCCCCCCACTTTGTGAGTTGGCAAGGACCAGTGGGTCAGGGGTTGCCCGCTCTGAGGTCGGAGCACCCCAGGACTGACCCTGGTGAGGCCACTTCTGGCCTAGGGGGTCTTCATGCTCTGTCAAGTGGACAGGAGGCTGGAGACCTGCGCCAGGCAGACTCTCACACAACTCATGAGGAGTGTATTCCCCTTGGGGGTTGGTGTACTCCCGGAAGTCCTGGGTTGCCAGGCACAGGTCCAGCCTAAGGGTACCGGCCCTGGGTTGGAGGACCAGGTTCAGGGTGTCCCCCTGACCTGGGGGAAGGGGCAACTGCTAACAGTGCCACTACCAGTTTGTCTTCTGGGGGTGCCGCTCCAGGTGGGAGGGTACAGTGCCCCAGGGAGGAGGACTGGGTGTGGGAGAGCCTACCCCAGTCCCTTGTTCAGCCTCAGGGTACAGACCCTGGGCTGGTGTACCAGTTGCAGGATAGCACCCCTGAACTGGTGGGTGAATTGTGCAGAACGCCTGCCACAGGTGGCCTGACAATTCTGGAGTTGAGGGAGACTGCTCCCAGTGGGGGGATGCAGTGCTCCAGGGAGGAGGACAGGGTGTGGGAGAGGCCACCCCAGTCCTGTGTCCAGCCTCAGGGTACAGACCCTAGGCTGGTGTACCAGTTGCAGGATAGCACCCCTGAACTGGTGGGCGGGTGTGCAAGGCACCTGCCACAGGTGCCCTGACAATTCTGGAAGGGGGTACCTCTCCAGGTGGGAGGGTACGGAGCCCCTGGGAGGAAGACCGGGGGTGGGAAAGCCTACCCCAGTCTCCTGTCCAGCCGCCGGGTACAGACCCTAGGCTGGTGGGTCAGTGCCATGATGTCATCCCTGGCCTGACCAGAGGGAGAAGTGGACGAGGGGTGCCAGGCACCTGGGGCTACCGCCCCCACTCTCTGACGCCACAGAGGTTAGAGAGCCCTGAGAGGCATAAGGCCTGGGTCTCCCCACTGACAACTGTCGGTGGCCACTGTGGCTTACTGTCCTGGTGGACAGAGTTGCCCCTGGGAGGGGACAGGAGTCACACCCCGGGGTGGACTGGGCCACACCACTGTGTGGGCCATGTGGGCACTGTCGGCCTGTTGGGACACATCTGTGAGCAAAGTAAGTTTAGGTGCTGCACAGATGGGGTTCACAGGTGAAGAGAAGGGTACCCCATGGGTCAGCTTATTGGGCCCTGAGAGTGAGGACAGAGGGATCCAACTGGGTTTAGAAAGGCGTAGAACCAGAACGTGCCCCCGCTGTTGTGGGCCAGGTCTATGTTCTATCGCCCCAAGCAGGGAAGTCCATCAAGGGATTGATTAGTCTACCCTGGCTTTAGGCTGGGAGGGGTTGTGTTAGACTTGGCTTTTTCAGCGGGTTTACCCCCAGACTTTTTGCTTTTTGGCCTCCTGTTTTTGACCCTGTGTGTGTTGGTTTTAGGACTCTGGGCACTTTACCACTGCTAATCAGTGCTAAAGTGCATATGCTCTCTGTGTAAAATGTGTTATGGATTGGTGTTTCCATGATTGGCCTATTTGATCTATGTGTCAGTCCCTAGTAAAGTGCACTACGAGTGCCAGGGCCTACAGATCAAATGCTGTTGGTGGGCTGCAGCACTGGATTGTGCCACCCACGCAAACAGCCCGTAAAGTGTAACTCTGGCCTGCCATTACAGAGCCTGTGCGCAGCCTGGGGCTGCCGTGTCAACTTGGCAAGTGCGCACACTTGCAAGTCCCTAAACCTTCCCTTTTCTACATGTTAGTCACCCCTAAGGTAGGCCCAAGGTACCCCTGTGGGCAGGGTGCGTTGTATGCGAAAGGTAGGACATGCCCTGGTGTGTGTGGCATGTCCTGATAGTGAATTACAGCCTAGTTCGTTTTTCACTATTGCAAGGCTACCTGTTCCCCATAGGCCAGAATGGGCAGTTTTGATTATTACAGCTTATAATCCTAACTGACCCAGGGAACATGGTAGAAATTCGAGTTTAGTATGCCTGGACTCAGAATGATAAAATGCATCTTTTAGTGAAGTTGGTTTTAACATTCTGTGTTTGAAAATACCACTTTTAGAAAGTGGGTATTTTCTTGTCTAACCATCCAAGCCTGCCTCTGCGAGTGTTGTGTATTCCTTGTCTGGAGTGTGAGTGACAGGGGCTGGGGGATGCCAGGAGACAGGGTGAGTCAGCACAGGGCTGAATAGCAAGATCTACATGTAGATGGGTGGGAGGAGTTGCACCTGGGCCCTGAATAGGACAGTGCCTTCCCTCCACAATGCTGGCTCCACCTCCTGTGGTGCGTCTGATTTCCCTGGCCTACTCTCTGAAAGAAAGGACGGAGACTTGTCAACAAAGTGCTCCAGAACTGGTTTGGACTAGGCAAAGGCCTCTCTGCCTTCTGAGAACAAAGGAATTTGGGATATAAATATTGGGGCCCTGACCCCATGAATTTAGATCTCGCTGGAATCAAGGAACCTGCCAAGACGAAGAGCTGGAAGAGCTGCCAGGAGGAGTACTGCCCCTTTGCTGTGTTGTTGCTTTGTTGGGTTGGCCTGCAGCTGCTGCTTCTGCCTTGGGCAGTGAAAGGACTGAACTTTCTACAAACTTGTGCTGAGTATCTCCAAGGGCCTGGAACCGAGCTGGCCTCCTGTTAAGAAGTCTCAGGGACTGCAAAGACTTTACAAGCCTCTGGGTACCACTTCTGGAACGCTGTTTCAGTTGCCACAGAGGAAGGGAACTGCAACCGACTCCGTCAACCGAATCCATCTTTGACCGGTGACCTGTTTGCACCGCAGACTGCATCGCCCCGCTTCGCATCGCAACCCGGGTCTCACCGTAGGCGACGTCCGACGCCGTCAACACCGAGCCGCTGCTTGCAACGTGACCTGTGGGCACCGCAGTTCGCATCGCATCGCTTCACTGAACCAGCCGGACCCGACCGACGCGGACGCTGCAACTGGCTCAACAGTCGTGACCGCATCGCATTTTGGGGCACCGCTCGCACGTTTGCGACGCACCGCTCCGAATCGCACCGCTGTCCGATGCCAGATCCCGCACTCCGGCTTGGTCGCCTGCATCGCAACCTGTCAGCACCGCATCGTACATCATCTCACCCTGCACCGCACGCCTTGGACTCACCGACTCCATCTGCACGACGCTCATCGAGCCGCTGCCTGCACCGCATCGAGGGACACCGCACCTTGCATCGCTCCGTCTTGCACCGCAACCGCGACGAACGCCGACCGGCTCGTACACTCCGTACCAGCCACCACGAGAAAGGTACTGTGACCGAGTCTGTTCACGACTCTGCTGGCCCGTAGCGACGCGGTCGGCTGGAACTGTTGGACTCTGTGTAATTCAGCATCGCGGTAGACCCGGACGGGGCTACCGACTGCATCTGAACTTTGCTTTTGTGTTTATTCCTGCAAAGAAGAAGTTACCTTATCAAGCATTCATTTTTAAAGTATTTGTATTGTGGATTTTTATCGTATTTGGTCTTGTCTTGAGTATATAAAAATATTGGTTATTTTTCTAAACTGGTGTGGTGTCAGTTTGTAGTGCTTACACGGTATTACTGTTGGTTATGTGCAAATGCTTTACACACTGCCTCTGAATTAAGCCTGATTGCTCGTGCCAAGCTACCACGAGGGTGAGCAGGGGTTACTTCACGAGTGTAACACCCTTACCCTGACTAGGAAGAAGGGTCCCTACTTGGACAGAGGTGCAAGCCCTTGCCAACTAGAGACCCCCATTTCTAACACTGGGTCAGGCCCGTGACACGCAGCGCTCGGTAAATGCTTTGCATTTTCTTTTGGGTCACATGGACACATTTTACCCATTCCTTCATGCGTGGTAGACTCCACTGTGCATCTGTTTTACTGTAACCCAGGAGGGTATTAATAAAACGAATGTACAGCAGGTGGTTATACCCACAGCAGACCATTTACAACGCCAAAAGCTCCAACTTTCACAAATGCGAGACCGAATGGTTTGCAAATGCTTGTTATTTTTCATTGTGAAATGTACCAGTGTCTCTTAGTGGCTTGATGGTGCCTACAGAGCATCTATTTACTCGGATATACTTGCAGCCAATCGCAAGCTGTCTTGCAACCCTGAGCCGGCTGCAAATGTAGTTATAGGTGCAGCCGTAATGAGAACCAATCAGAGCCCGCGCTGCCCTTGGGCACATTTGAAGGCCCAAAAAAACGGGAAACTCGGAAGCCAAGCAATCGCCTCGTAACCTTGTCCTCTTTCTATTGCTGATGACGGTTGGGTGACTCTGACGCAGGGACTGAAACTTCTACTATTGGGATTGCTGGCTCGCGTACACCCGTGTACACAGTCGCCATGTTGGGATGGTATCTACCGGAAGTGCCTGGGTGGCGAGTGAAAGGTAAATACACAGAGTAAGATTGAGTTAGTGATCTCTCGCCACTGGGGGTTAGTTACTGACTGACCTCAAGCTGCCTGCGAGTGAGAAAGCTTGTGAAAACCATGTGCGGCTTGAGGTCAGGTTTTGGCGCCCTTGAATGCTGCAGGGATGTCCCAGGGACTGCTATGAAGTGATAGCAAATTACGTCAAAGGGGCTGCAGCCTGGCGAGCACCGTCGTGATGCTGCATGCCACGGTTTTCTGGTGTGTTGTCCCAAATCTATCGCATGCTTGGCGCAAACCTAGCACATTAATCAAGCACCGTCGTGATGCTGCATGCCACGGTTTTCTGGTGTGTTGTCCCAAATCTATCGCATGCTTGGCGCAAACCTAGCTCATTAATCATGTTTACCTCTCAAACTTTAAATGGTAATTTGTATATAGTGTGTGCCTGTTGTTGTGCTTGTTTAAAAACATAACGTCTAAAGTGTTGTACAGAAGGGCACGATCTGCAGAAAAAGCGATTAAAGAGAGGGGGAGCAGGAGGTGAGCCCATGAGTGGCGCGCGTGCGCTTGGAAGAGCAGTCTGCTCATTTTCAAGCACTGCACTCGTGCTTGTGGCGCGCCGCTGCTCGCTCCCGCAAGGTGGATGCCGCCACAAGCATGAGTGTGTGCTTGAAAATGAGCAGAGCGACGGCTAAAGGCCCTCCTATTTAGCGCATGCGCGCTGCGTAGGCGAGACCTAAAAACATAGCGCACAACTTGACAGATTTGTTCAACACCCAGAAATAGCATGGTAGACAAAGTGACTGCCATGTGCTGCAGCAGCACAAAGGACAGAATAATAAAGAAAATGTTTGCCCTGAAGGAACAAAAGCTTTGGAACGTGTATGTATGTGGCACTACCCTATGCGACAAACAGTAAACAACCACAATTCAAGAAAGTGTTTGTGAGCAGTTCATATTCTTTCACAAGACCACTGACATAACTTCAAAAGCAAAAAATAGCCAGTAAATAAAGAAGAAAGCAAACCATGCCTTTTTTACGACCCCAAGGCTCATGTAACCCACAGCTGAAATTGCCCACATATTTTAGAATAAATTTGTAAGCAACTCGCACCTTATCATGCCCCCTCCCAGACATGTAGTTCCCATAGCCGACGTGTTCAGAATACCGATAAAAAATATGAGACCAGTCCACATCCTTTCAATGGTCCTCAGGCACACAGCATCTAAAACAAACAAAAAATCTTCAGGAGATTGAGGATACATTTTAGAGTATCCCTTGTTCTTCCATGTGTCCCTATACTCATAATACCCAAGCGATAATGCTTATAACATCCAGATTTGATAAGGATACAATCCACGCCCTTCCACGCACACACAGACTGTGCATCACACAAAAAATGTCAACTGGGATAAGTGTAGCCTCACACATAAAAAGCCACTTGGCCCAGAGCATCCATGGATAAACAGTATCCAAAAACTTAGGATAAATCTAAAAGCAGCCCTCATGCTTCGACACAGTTATTGCAGCAACAAAAAATTGCACAGAGAATAAG